>OY747705.1:30527797-30712797 GCA_963556495.2 Valencia hispanica | reverse complement strand
TGATGCATTTGTATTCATGTGCTGCTGAATCTGTACTATGCAAAACTGCCTTTTGCTTCAATTTCAAATGCAAGTCTTTGGAAGTATGGCTTTGCACATTTGGGGACTCACCTCCTCAAGAATAACGAATAAACTAAACTTGCAATATTTTAATGAAACAAAGTCTGATTTAGGAGTCTTGCACCTTTACCTTTTAAAAGAAATACTTCCAGTGTATTAAATGTTTGGGGTCAGATGTTTTTCATTTCTTTTTTTGACCTAGAAGAATTTTCTTTTTTTATTCTTAGCAATTAGAACGGGTTCTTGCTGTATTTCTGTCAAATGAATGAGTGTTTAATTTGGAGTAAGTCAGTGCATGATTTTGGTCCGATTTAAACTGTAATTTAAATGACAGCAAAAGACATGGTTACTGAAGAGAAAAATACTTTGTTTTATACCCACTATTCTAGGATTTGATAAGATTTTAGTTTGTCTGCTTCGTTTTTGAAGAACATTGCATCAGTAAAAAGATCGCCCTATTCTTAATTTTTTTTTGTTAAAGGTGCAATATGTAAGAATATACAGTGAAATAATCACACAACAGTCTGTCTCAATCATGTTGGAAGGAAGGTTACATTGAAACAGATTCCCTTCTCAGCCGGCTGAGTGGTTGCAAGTTTTTACCATTTTAAAAAGGCCAAAGAGGGACGTAGTGTCAGAATCGCCGGTGGACAGGGAGCGTCGATCGGGTGATGCTTGGCGCTCCAGACGCGGATGGGAGTCCCCCTGGGTTTGTGGAGCAGGCTGTTGAGCGGGTGGTAGAGAGGCGGACTGGTTTGGTCGGATAGCTGGAACTGGAACTACTGAAGACTGGTAGGAGGAAGTCTTCTGGTCTGGCTGGTAGGAGCTCTGGGCATTGGATTACCGATGACTGATGACTGAAGGTGAGTGGAAGGGTCTTTTAAGCTGAGGGGAGAGTGAAGTAATTGTCAGGAAGCTCACCAGACACAGCTGGTCTGAGTTGGAGCTAATGACTTCCTGACACGTAGGCTGTGTCCAAATTCAGGGTCTGCATCCTTCTAAGAACCCGTCCTCCCCGGTCTACGTAGGACGGGTTGTCTCTACCCAATCGGAACCGGAAAACCGATCCAAACTACGCATGCGCGAAACACGTCTACATCGCATTTTACGATAGTTACGGGTCAAAGCTGTTAAAAATAATAAGTAGGCTTTCTCTTAAAATGTTTACAATAATGAAAAAGTTCAATATAATGTTGACGAAAACAAAAAAGAAATACAGATTAGGACTGCCCGATCCTTGCTGCACATCTGCAAAGTCAGACCATACAGATCCGATCTGTACCACACATTTTTTTTCTTTTTTATTAACAAATCTTTATTTATATCCATTATATTATACAAACAAACAAGACATATTAGAACCTTTTGCATAAGACACCAAAATGTGTTGAATCAGCTTCAGCAAGTAAATAAAATATAAAATAAAGTCAATAGAATAAAATGGGCATTGAGAAAGGGTCTTTGTAGATTTTGATTAGAGAACACAACTTTTGGGCATGATCTGTACCACACATGTGCAAGGTTGAATCTTTGTCCTGGTTAATCTATCCTGCATATTCCCTAGCCATCCAACCAAGGATCATAGAAAAAATTAATAAGATAAATTTTAATTTTATATGAAAAATAAACATAACTATTTTAGAAACAGGGACTTGATGAAAGACTATGAGGATGGGCTTATTAAAGCAATCGATTTTGAAATCATGAATGGAATGTTAAAGATCAAATGGCTCTGATCCCTCTTAAAAATGATGAGATCTGGTTCTTGATACCCTCTCTTGTTTTCAACAAAGTTGGACTTACTGAGTTTCTATTAGTATGAGATTTTGACATTTCTAAACTGTCCTTAACACTTTCCAAATTTCATCAACACGTTTTTTTAAATTGGAAAATTATGTTCTAACATAATTTCAATCTCCATAACATTCCATTGTGGAATAATAGGGTGGTGTTGAGTAGGGGGAGATCTATGTTTGTCGAAGAATGGATGACAAAACAAATTTGGTCTGTCACACATATATAAAACGGAAATATACTTGAATTAAATGGTTTTAATTTAACTGAGCTTTATAAGAAAGTCTTACAGAATATCCCAATAGAGCTCCGGACGTCACGTGACTCTCAGAGCGTAGGCGCCATGTTGGCAGGCATAAACGTCACCAAAATGAACGTCGCTGGCTGTGATTTTACTCCATCGCAGTTTACTTCCCATTTTAAAACGGAAGATATTGTCTATACCGGGAAATTAAAAAGATTAAACATCTCCGAACCTTACCATGCCCCTGGGATATTTTTTAAAACTTCAGAAGCTGTCAGGGCGGACCTTTTACCGGACCTGAGATACTCTCACAACAGCGTCAGTTTGTTTTTAAAGTTGCTGGGGACAATAACCATAAACTTGGTTTGAAGTATGGTTTGAAGATGGCTGGGATAATTATTATTAATTATTCATATAGTCTATAAATATTCATCTGTTTCACGTTTATGCACTACAGTGCATAAACGTGAAACAGTTTTTTTCCATTGTATGGGTAACCTTGCAAAGCACATTCAAAGAGCCTAAAGGTTTACACAACTAATATACTCACCACAAACTTCAAGCGCACATTGTTTATGTTTACAAATCCAATGATTCCATCATAGTCATCAAACACAACCTGTAGAAAGTGTTTGTGAAGAAAAGTTTTATTTACCTTTTTTGTGATATGACCAGGGCTAAAAGAAAAAGTTTTCATCGGCAGAGAATACAGTATGTGTCTCTCTCAGTAAAGTAACACCAGAAGGTGAACATTACTTTTTCATATACAGTGGCTATGGAAAGTATTCAGACCCCTTTAAATTTGTCACTTTTTGTTTCATTGCAGCCATTTGCTAAAATCATAAAGTTCATTTTATTTCTCATTAATGTACACTCAGCACCCCATCTTGACAGGAAGAAACTGAAATGTAGAAATGTTTCCAAATTTATTAATAAAGAAAAACTGAAATATCACATGGTCATATGTATTCGGTAAGATCCATGGAAAAGGGTTTATATTTGCTATATATATATATATATATATATATACACACAAATTTATTGACAGTACACCTGTCCTAGGGGAAGCAACTGAATATTTCTTTGTTGTATTTTTTTGGTGTTGCAATTTGTAGACGGTCCCTGCGCATTTGCGCACCAGCAGGCTCTGCATAGAGGCCAATGCAAGTCTCCCCGCGTGGTAGACGGCTCGTTTTGAGGAAAATACGATTGTAGCTTGCAGTCTACTGTAATGGCAAAAAATAGTATCTCAGGGTTTCCATTATAAAGAAGACTTGAGTCCAAGAAGGCGTTTAAGTATTTAATTCAAACATGTCTGGCCAGACACGGAGGGGTCGTGCATCACCCTAACCAACCTTTCTAACTAACCGCTTAAATAGTATTCAGCAATCATTGTTTATCTCTGTAGATGTCTTCTCCAACGTTCACGCCCTGCCTCCGGAGAACTGCCTCATGCGAGTCTTATATCAACGCATAAAGCAGCTCATCCGAAGGCCAGACTGTTATCTTACTGCCCCATCTGTCTCTCTGGTGACCTGACACATATATCTTTCTCATAACATTAAGCTGGAACAATAAGCTTGTCATTTTACCCTAGATGCATTCACTAAACAGAGAATATACACTTAATTCCTAATTGCATAACAATTTTCCACCACACTACCTTGCTGTGATTGCACTGATGTGTCGGTTTTGCAAAAGCGATGCGCCGATGATAAGTTATTGATCCGCAAAAGTCGAATCTGTGAATATTTTTCTAACTTTACCGAAGTGATAGCGGGAACATTTGGGGGAAACAAGTTGGGGGAATATTCTGGCATGGTCCCTCCACAAACACAATATAACACTATTCTCTTTGGGAGTCTTAAACAAACAAAAATATCCCATAAATATTTTGTCACCCGCAGTAAAGAAACTTTCGCCAGACCCTTGAAATATAATTTATGTATTTTTCCATCTTTAAACAAGTACTTGCAACATTGCAGGACTCTGCCCTGAACGTGTTTGCAGCAGACTACAAGTCTTTTAAAACCTCGACATATCCACTGCTGTATAATATGAATGTATAAGAAAGTGGAATTGAGTGATTTAAATAATAGTCCGTTCAGAAACACTGATTATGTGGAAATGTGGATGTTAGAGCTGGTAAGAAATTCCGCATCAAGTTTTTAAAAGTGGTGGGGGGGAAAATCATCAATCATAAATATTGCTGGGGACATGTCACCGGCTAAAGTGGCCCATCCCCTGACATATACAATTTCCTGATCAACTTTCCCTCCTCCTACTCCGGAGCATCGCTTAAAGTATATAAAAGTCTGGAGGGATATCCAGATCTGGAATCTTCTTGCAAAGGATTGCGCTGTCATCGGGAGGGAGACCTGTCCTGATTTTTGTCACCATGAGCAACGGGCCGTTGTTAGGTTATGTCTTTGTGCAACATTTTGTATGTTCATCTCAGGAAATAAAGTATTTTTATTTATAAATAATTTGCATCGCCTAATGATACAAGAGCAGTTATCAAACAAACGGCATTAAATCTGAATTACAGGTGAATTACTCCCAAAGACTAAATGAAACCGCTTCATTTCTGCCTGATCTCTAGCGTGTTTCATGGGAATGATCCATCGTTTTCTACGTTCTGGATCCTTGGGAATACAATAGAACCCTCTTCCCTTATCTTGTCCGCGTCTGTTATGGCATCCTGGGGCACAACAGGTAGGCTATCCACCATATTTACCGCTTCTAACTTTGGGTTAGCAACAAATAAAAACAACTGCGAGAGACTGCCACAATGGCGCCCATTCGATTTTAACTGTTGTATGCTGGGAGAAGTGACGTCAACTCCCGGAGCACTATAGTCTTTTCTATGGGATAAAGAATAACATATATTTTTTGTTTGTTTCTTTTTATCCCACAGTTTTTTCCCATTAATTATCACCCAGTGCTCCTACCTTAGTTCCAATTCTGGGGTTCCGCTCTCCCTCTGCCAGCCCCGGGAGGGCCCCGCACTAAAACCTCCTTCTGAACTAAAGCGTCCTTCATGCTTGGGGAGTGAGCAAGCACTTCTTGGGTGGGGTTTCTATGGCTGGACATAGTGCGTGGAAAGATCACGTTATTCCAGCCAGATCCTCCCAAACCCTTCAGGCGCCCTGGTTGGGGAGGATGTGCATGTTTTTGTGGGAGTAGCTCACATTAGCTGCTCAGGGGGAAATGCGGAGAACATGCAAACTCCACACAGAAAGGCCCTTTCGCCAACCCCACCCAGGGTGTGGGTGCCGATGATGTGGGGGAACAAACACACCGTCAGCACCCACAGCGTCCCCGGCGGTAATTGAACCCAGGATCTTCTAGCTGTGAGGTCAGCCAAGCTACCAGCTGCGCCACCGTGCCCCCCAAAGAATAAAATTTGGAACATACTAACTCCAAATTTACATAGAGTTAAGATAAATGGTCTTGACCGTGTTAACGGCAAATGTAATAATCAGTTTTTGAGGAAGTATTTGGTTAACACCTTATATCCTGGTCAGACAAAATACTCACTCATTTTTAAAGATTATAAAAAATCTGAAATTTCATTGACTCAAACTAAATACTTAAAATTTCCAATTCCCTCGAATTTAAAGAAGATCACTTTAAAACTACAAAAAATATTTATCCCTCAAATGAATTTATGACAGGAAGATTAAAATTTGTGTCAGACAACTGCTATATTTGTAAAACAACTCTAGAAACAACAGAGCACATGTGAGTGTGTGACTATCTAAAATTTGTGGAAATCTCTCCATGTATTAATATCGTCCGGTTCTAGAAACACTGACTTTTGGTCCTTTCAAAATATTCAAATAGGAGTAATCCTGAAGGACAAAAATAGTGAATTTTCAGTAAATAATCTCACCTTTACAACAAAATATTACACACGAATACCGGTGTGCCAAATCCCCGCCTTCATGGCGTTACTTTAGAGCAGGGGTTCTCAACCTTTTGCCAGCTGGGCCTCCCCAAAGCTGGTTCATTGCAGTTGGGGCCCCAGTGCCCCCCCAATCCATTTGATTTCCAAAAAAGAGGCCATCTGGCATAGTACTGAAACACTTTCAGGACTTGGTCAAGACTTTTGATTTTAACATATTTAAAGTGTGCATTCTCAATGTGGTTAGAAAAGATGAGTTAAATAACAAACTTCAAAAAAGCTTTCACAAGAAGAAAATTATTTTATAATCTCTGGAAATAAATTATAATAGAAATAGTTACTCTTCTGAATTAAAAAAAAGTTACCAGCAACAATATTACTTTACTTTTTAAATTGCACTGGACAAAAACTGAAGAAAAATCTGAAATAATCTTCTGAGAAAACAAGTATTGTTTTCTTTTCACTGTAATAAAATTAAACAGCTGCAGACTCAAAAACACAAAATAAAAAAGTGCTTAGTCTGTTTAGTTTGCATCTTCATCCTCCACAGTCAGTTTATAGATGAACTCTCACTTTGCTCAGCCTTTTTACAGTTTTTGTGTCCAT
Source organism: Valencia hispanica (assembly GCA_963556495.2). Classification (NCBI taxonomy): domain Eukaryota; kingdom Metazoa; phylum Chordata; class Actinopteri; order Cyprinodontiformes; family Valenciidae; genus Valencia; species Valencia hispanica. The sequence goes on along the minus strand of OY747705.1, from coordinate 30,706,186 downwards.
GTGAGCGATTGGTTATTTGCCACTTTTGTCACACACAGAAACACACATGCCAGCTATGTGAATGGCACACTCCGCCACCCATTTGTTGCGACTTGACAGTATATCTTTTGTGGTTCGTGCATGAAGCTTGTGCTTTGTCTTCTTGTAAACAGCAGTAACTCGGCGCTGCGCAATTGCGTTGCGCAATGCAGGAAAGCGGTGCGGTGCGGTGCGGTGCAACTCGGCGCAGAGCAGCGCTGCGCAATGCAGGCGGGGCGGCGCAGCTCGGCGCACAGCCTGCTGTCGGTGGCGTCAATAAATGGATCACAACCAGCTCGGGAGGACGTTACTTGAGAGAAAGGCTGTCATACTGCATGCATCACACTAGTCAGTTTAAGCATGGTCCTATGAAAACAATAAAAACACGGACATTTTCATCCGTCTATAAATTCTCCCGGATGCCCCGGACAGCACATGAAAAGTGGACATGTCCGGGGAAAAGAGGACAATTGGTCTCCCTAAATGGACAGCTCGTTTGCTGTGCACACAAACGGACCTCGAACCCACACAAAAGAGCGATAATCCTCTTTAAAGTACGTTGTAAATTGTTTTCTCATTGCTGACAGGTTGCTCAGACGCTGATTGAAATAGAGAGGAGAAATCGTGTGACGTTCCTGCATCAGTGATAAAGTCTACAAGGCCAGGGAACATGTTGCAGTTCCCTCAAATGATGCGGCCATGCCAGAGGTCTAGTTTTTGAGTGAAGGCGTGCACTTTGTCTGCAATGAGCAAAATATGAGTTTCGAGGCCTTGCAAAGACAGTTTAAGGACATTCAAGCGGTCAAATATAGATCAAATAGGACAGAGACGCAAGCCACATATAGTGTCATCCAGATGCTTCACCCTATCTGATTTGATTTATGTCAAAAACCACTTCACCTTGATTGTTCTGGTGCTGATGCGTAACTGGCAACCCGGCATGACATTTACGAAGGGGAGGGAGTTAGTGGCTGAGAAAAGATCATTTTCTTTTTCTACATGGACTGCAGTACACAAATTTGACCACACGATGTAATTCTTACATATTGCACCTTTAAGTGTCTGTATGCATCAACTATCAGTGCTAGTGGGCCAGATTTGTACTATTCTTGAATGGTGGCCCTGGGAAATAGAAAATCATTCAGTGGGCTACAAATGACCAACAGGCCACACTTTGGATCCCCTTAATCTTAAGCATTTCATTGTAGCTCTGGGTTTTTAGGGTTGTTGTCCATCTGGAAGGTAAACCTCCACCCAAGTGTCAGGTTTTGCTACCGCTAATAGGTTTTAATCCATCTTCCCATAAGCTCTGACCAGATGCCTTTTTCCTGATAAAGAAAAACATTCCCACAGTATGATGCTTACACCATTTTTTCTCATTGGTAATTATGTCTTCAGGGTGTTGCACAGTGTTAGATTTCCTTTACAAATTTGTTCTCATCTGACCAGAGCACCTTCTTCCACGTGTTCACTGTGCTCTGGCTTGTGGAAAACTACAAATATGACTTCTTATGGCTGTCTTTTAACAATTTGGCTTTTCTTGCCACCTGTACATGAATGCCAGATTTGTTAAGTGCACTACTGACAGCTGTCCTGTCAACAGATTCTCAGTTCAGAGTTACAATGGGCTTCTTTGCTGCTTTAGTGATTATTGCTGCCATTGCTTGGTCTGTCAGTTTAGATTTACAGTCAACCCATACTCTTGCCATTTTTATTAATAATGGACTAGAAGCTCAACATATTGTTTTATAACCCATCCCTGCTTTAGACTTTTCCAGAACTTTCTCCCTGACCTGTCTGTTGTGTTCCTTGTGTTACTGTTTGTTCACTGATGTTCTCTAACAAACTTCTGAGGCTTTCACAGAGGATCTGTATTTGTAGTAAGAATGTAACCTAGGAATCTTTTTCTAGACAGCTGGTTTTCCTGCCAGTGTTGCGTATAGTTACTGTGGAAAGTAGTTAATTAGGTTACAGCGTTACCATCAATTAAAAGTAATCAGTTACGTTACAGCGTTATCCATTCATAAAAGTAACGTGTTAGAGTACTTATGCGTTACCAAGAATTCAAAAACAAGTTCGCAGCACCTCGCACATGCTGTAACTTAATTGACAGACACAGCCTCCTTTAAATGCACCGAGAAGTTGTGACGATGAATAACGTCAGTCATCCAACTAAAATAACTCTGCAGGATAACAACAGGAAAGACAGCCAGCAATAGGCTATTCCACATAGCGTTTTATTAATTATTTTTGTGATCACAGAACATATGAATTGAAAACACTTATCCAGCCCGGCTAGCCTGATAGAGTGGTGTTTGGATACAAGATGTTTTTTATTTGAAGTGGAATTTTTTGCGGCCGACAGAAACTTTTCCCCAATGCAGAGTGTGCATTTTACCGTTATATTCTTTTCTTTTTCATTGACAAAAAATTAAAATAATGTCCGTTCTTCCAGGAAGCTGTGCTACTGCTCTCTGCCATCTTGCCAGGAGTTCAAAAACACTCACTCACACACACGCACACAGGAGAAGCAGGGCACAGATGAATCATAGCGCTTAGGCTCCGCTGATACAGCCGCAGGTGGCATAGTTCCTAATCCTACTGTCTGACAATCCTGGATTTTCCTTTTCTTATTGAGAGAAATTATTAATATAACGGATGACTTTTAAAAAAAAAATAACGAAGTTACTGATTACTTAATGCACAAGACTAACGCGTTAATTACACATTTCACAGAAAAAGTAATTAGAGTACTCTAATGCATTACTTCACGTTACACACAACACGGTTTACCGCATATCTTTTCAGGGTATCAGACTAAAGGGGGGGTGATTACAAATGCATACTACATTTCTAAGATTTATTTTTTGGTAAAGCACTTTGAAAATCAAGCATTGTTTTCCTCCACTTCGCAAAATAAGTGATACTTTGTGGAAAAGTCCAAGTTGTATGAATACTTTAAAAGGGCTCTGTTTATTCAGTTTGTACAAGGCATGGTCATGAAAGTAAGAGTTTGAGTTAAAAAGTCACTTTTGATTTTAAAACAAGCTCGAACGTAATCCATGTTATGTTACACTTGCTAAATATGCTAGACAAATAAATAAAAAGAAAACTACTTTCTCAAAAAGAACATATTACTAATTGTATGTCATAATAATGGAGAAATTATGTATAAATTAATATAAAAATACATATTTGTGAAGTGGAATTTCTTTGGGATCTGTATTCAAAATATGCAATACACTTTCTGGGCCCGCTACTGTCTCCATAATTGATAAATAGAGAGAATACAGATGTAACCTTGAGTATCAGTGTGTATTGGAGCTGAATATTGATTCAGAGTTTCCTTGCTGGTGGCAAATGTGCAAGCAGACTATAAAGACAAGATATAAAATATATTATAAATGTCTCAGTTGGATTGTAGTTTCTCATTAAAATTCACATAGTCCTTTGCAGATGAACCTTGTCATGCTAATCCTGGGCAAGTGCTCCCACAGGGTCCCAGCAACTGTGTCTAAGCCTGGTGGATCTTGAAGAACAATTTCTTTGTGTGCGTGATCTTTGTCATATCTCTTCCAATGCCTTTGTGCTGTCATTGCCCTCTTTTTGTAGTAGTTTGTCTTAGTCAAATTACTGGTTAGGACACTAAAATGTGCAGTTTGCTCTACTTCCAGTGGCTGGTGATGCAGAACAAATTGCAATATTTATTTTCACAGATAGAATATCTTTACAGATACTAATGATTTAGTTCAAAAGTGCCAAGAATGTAAACACATTTCTCTGCCCAGGTTCCATTACTGCTTTATTTAGTAATTAAAAAGTTCAAATTTTATACGAATAAATGCAACAACACCTAAAAGAGCAACAAATTGAACAGAAAAGCCCATTTCAGGTGGGGACAAACACAGGAATATACATTATGCAAATAATTAATGTTTACCGAACTCTAGGTCAGTTTCAATATGTCATGAGTGAAGTGTGTGAGATCTAATCTGATTTCTTTTTAATAAAATGAGAATTCATTTCTGGGAGTAGTGGCACTCTTTTTGATTTTTATCAACAGTTTATTTCACCCATGGTCATGACAAGACACTAAGACTCTGTTGGCTGGCTGTATGTAATAAATTGGAATCTTTTTTCAGTAACATTATATAGATTAATTACACACAGACTGATGGTAAAAGGTTCTTTATGTCTGTCAAACAAGCCTTATTGGAATCCAAATAAAACATTTACTGAATATGACTGTGGAATGAAGACCTTAAATTTGATTTATAGAAAACAATTTAAAAAAAGAGAAAATAAGGTTTTTTATTTATTATCGATAGGGTCTGAACACAATGTCTTTCAAAAGTATGCACACCTCTTCAACGTTTTCAAGACTAAAAATATTTAGCATATATTGCATTTTATATGATGTGTCAGCACAAAATGGTGCATCCTTCTGAAGTAGAAGGAAATATTCTTTGCAAAATGGCTGAAGCTCAGTCAGATTGTATTAGTAGTGTCCATGACCATAAATGTTCAAATTTCTGGCTCAAATTCTCTATTTGATTTAAGTCTAGACTTTGACTGGGCCAGTTTTGCTCCTTCTGATAGGAATTCTTAAATGATTTCTCTGTATCTAATTTAATACATTTTCCAATCAACTCTCAACAGTTTCCCTGATCTCTGCTGAAGAAAAGCATACCCACAACATGATGCTGTTGCTAAGATTAATCACTGTGGGAATGATGTGTTCAGTTGTGTGCAGTGTTAATTTTTTGAGACACACTGCATGTCCCTAAAAATTTTAACTTTGGTCTCATTTAACCAGAGCACCTATTTCCACACGTTTGCTGTTACTGCTACGTGATTTGTGGCAGTTAATGTGGGATTTGTGGATTTCTTTCAACAGTGACTTTCTTTATCAGAGAAGAGCAGCAGAATACACATGTATTCCACACTTTTCAGCATGTTATTTAAAAAATGTTTTCCATAAATAATAGACATAGTACTCTGTGGTCGATAAAATATATAAAGGTTCAAGGGGTTTGAATACTTTTACAATGCACTGTATAAATAATATTTTAGTGTAAAGCTGAACTAAAACAGTTTTTCATATTAAAATCTTAGCATCGTTTATACTCAAACAAAATTTTGTTTGCACATAGAAATGTAATGCTTTTTCCATCTTTTAAATATCCTAGAAAGGGATTAATGCAGTGCTGAGATGTCTTTTTTTTCTGCTCAGAGGAAAATCCTGAAATCTATTCACAGCACATTTCTTTGCTGACCAAATTACTCACATGACCTTTAAAGCTTCCTCTTTAAACTTCTTAAATCTCATGTCTTACAAATGACAATAAGACATCTTGTCAATCATGCAAATTACATCTCAGGTTCAAAGGATCACATTGCATATGGGAAGGGAGAAAAGCATTATGTTGACTGAAAAAGGGAGGACAAGCAATTAATGATATTTGAGCTGGGGTTTCATATCTCCAACAATCAAAAATAGATTTAAATGATCAGAAATCCAATGTCGGGCAAACATCTGCCTTTTGAGTGATTTTACTTTTAATACAAAATGGTAAATTGCTTTAAGCTTATTTGTCATAATCACAGTATTGATACTCAGCTTGCTGAATGGTGCCTATTAAATATTCTGGCAAAAACCCTGGAAATAGGCTTTTAATATAAATGTATTTCAATCACGCTGCCTGTAATGAAATATGGTGGCAGTGCTTGCCTGATTTATTAATTTCACCTTTTATGTGCAGCACAAGCCTGGCCAACACTGCAGATGTCCTAGCTGTAATATTGTTGTAATGACAAGCTGTGGCCTAACTTTGTTATTCAATGCATAAGCTTACAATATGCTGTAATCATTATGCTAAATGCTCATCTTGATATCTGTCTTCTGGGGACTTAAAGTACCTCCCAGTTGCATGAGCTCTGTTCAGATATGTTAAAGCAGAGCCAGGGGGATTCCAACAGATGTTGAATGGGTGTTTTGGTTAGAGTACATCAGGGTGCTTTAGCTTGAAGGTGATATCAAGTTGAAACCATATTATGACTCACTTTGATGTTATAGCTTACAGCTGTGAGAAGCAGCTGAGGGGAATTAGATCTATTTGATTGGAAGAACTCAAGGGTGGACATTTTTGTGTATATGTATGTGTGTAACATTTTCTTTGGTTGGGTGCAGCTTAGGCAAAGGTAAATTTGCGATCCATTATTGAATGTATTTGAGTCATTATGAATGAGTTCATCTGAGAGACAAACAAAAGAAATCACATCCAAAGGACTGAAGTATGAAATTTCTCTGGGTCAAATACATTGCTTTTGTTCTTGTCCCCCCGAGGGTAAAACAGATCCTATTAGTTTTAAAATGTCACGGTGGTGTGTGAAGTAAAAAACACTTCTTTTTCTTCCAACACAGTGCAGGATAAAGACTAAAAAACAGCATTTCTTACCTTTTCATTATCACATGAATAGTAACCAAATTAATGACACAGCAACACCTAAATAACAGTGATCAAACAATCAAATGTCTGTCTGATTCAATGTTGGTCATTAAAAGGGTTTGAATAAAGATATAAATATTTTAAAAATCATATGTTTTTGTAGGTGATTCTTCTACAAAAATAAACTGCTTTTGTGGATTTACAGTCTTTTTCTAAAATAAATGTTATTTAATGCATGCTGAGAGTTCCATTTCACTGGTTGCAGCTAAATTTTAGGGGAAATTTAGGAAAAAAGTCTTCAGAATTGTTTCTGTGTAGTTGGGCAGGGCCAAAGATGCATGTTTTTCTAGCTTGTAAAGACTGAAAAACTGAGATTTTTCATTTGCAAGCTTGTAAACACAACTACAACAGGAAATGAACTCACAAACACAAATAGATGGTAAAAAATGCATCAATCTGCTGTGATCGCTTCACATCAGGTAAGCCTTGGCTAACAAAAAAGCTAACATAGCTAACCAGCACTGCAGCTGCAAGGTAACTGCAAATAATAACAGTCGGAACAAGGGAGTAATGTAAAGATGTGTCAAACCATTTGCGCATGCATCGCAGAGTTGATAAACAAATAACCCCTCCATTATTAAGAAAACATTTTATTGATCCCAGAGAGAAATTAAGTGTTGTTGAAGCTCATACTATTTAATTCTTTAAGGAGTTGTTGTAGATCCTGATGGCTGTGTGCAGGAAGGATCTCCTGTAGCAGTCTATGTTGCAGCGAAACTCAAGAAGCCTCTGACTGAAGACACTGTTGTAGGATAGTCCCATGAAGTGGATGCTCATGGTTGTCCAAAATCAATAAGAAATGGTCAGCTTCACTTACAGAAAATGTTAACCGGTTAGTTTGCCATAGCAACTGTTTAAAAGATAAATAGGTTAAAATGTAAATGTGATAGTAGGATTCAAAACAAAAGTTCCATGCATCTCTCCTGTATTTCCTTAAAAAAAGAGCAACAGCTTTTGGTTTTGTCCTGTACTTTTTCAGTTGTATTTAGGAATTTTAATTAATCATGAAACCACGCCTCCTTGTCATCAACCTAGTCTTTAGCTTCTTTAACAAGTTGAGATTCAAGTCTGTGTTTGGCTCTGGCACGCCAAAATATTAATAGTGCTTCTTTTTAGGCAAGCCAAGGCAAGCCAATTTTATTTCTATAATACACTTTCAACAACAGGATAATTCAAGGTGCTTTACATGATTTGGTGATAAAGAAAAATGTAGAATTTAAAATTGGAAATTAAAAGCAGCAATTTAGCATTAAACACACACAACACATGATACATGATAAAGCATGAAAAACAACAAAAAAGCATGAACAGATATGATACATATGACCTTAATCGTTTACTCAAAGGCAGTCATAAACAGATTAGTTTTTAGTTTTGATTTAAAGCAGCTCAGTGTTTCATCAGCTCTGCGGTCACCAGGAAGTCTGTTCCAGAAAAATTGAGAATAGAAACTGAAAGCTGCTTCTCCATGTTTGGTTTTGAGTCTAGGGATGTTGGCTAGAATTGGAGAGCCTGAGTGCCCTGGGTGGTTGGTACGGTGACAACAGGTCTTCAACATAGGTTAATAAAGGAGAAACAATTTGGTCAAATTAGAAGACCATTTTTAACCTAAATCTGCCTTGGGTATGAATATTTTTGGGCTGAACTGTATTTAAAATATTCCTTAAATGTTCTAAATGTTCATACATTCTTTTAATATATAATTGATTCATGGTGACATGCAACACAATCTCATGTTGTTCCTTGCTGAACTCTTTAGTCTTTAAAATTGCTTTACAAAATTGCTCCAAGCAGTCAGACGTTTTTAACGTTTGTATGGATCTTTGGGTGCCTCGATCGTTAATAGTTGCAACTTTTTCTAGACATTTTCTAGAATAATGTGGTGAGATAAAATGAAATATTTAATATCAAAGGTAAAAACACAAAAATTACTGTAATATCTACATTAATGTATTTGAATATAAATTTAGTACATTTGGCACTATATTTTTGTTCTTCCAAAAAATGTATGATGATGCCAGGTTAATGATTGTTTAGAGAAAATATAAAGATATTACACATTACATCAATTTATGTAAAGTGAGAACTTTGAAATATTTTTAACCAACAACTGAATTAGGAGCCAACGAATGGGTGGGTGGTTGTTGGGGGAGAAAAATTGATTCACTATAGCAAAGAGCTTTTCGGTTCAGTAGGTAGACAAGGCACTTAAATTCTAGACTTATGATAAAACAAAGTACTAATCCTCCCCACCTTGGCCTTCTGGAGCCTGTGCATTTATGGATGTGGATAGGGATATTTAATTTCACAAATCAACTCAGTTTTGTGGATTTGCTGATGTCATGTTTTTGATTTTTTTTATTTGGGAATAAAATCGTAGCTTTTTGCATTAGTATGCAGAGGGCAGTTTCAGTATGTGTAGGGTCAGACTTGATGTGGCTTTGTGTGCCAGGAGCGTTTGCGGACAACAGGCAAAGAATCATAAAAAAACCAAGCAAGGGGGCCACAACCACGATATCAACATGTGTCATCTGATAGATGTGTCAATTTAAGTGCGGCGTATGCAGTGTGTTCTGCCTTGAGCTGTGCACTCTGCATTAATTTCCTGTTGTCTAAGTTCAAAGTGTTTGTCACCCGATGTCATTCACACTGCCAGCTGCTGTCTCTCCGCTTAGGGACCTCGCTGTGGTGACAGGAAATGTTGTTTTCCCTCAGCAGTACACTGGGTCACTTGGTCGATGGTGTCAAAGGGTCAGGGTGGCATGCAGAGGTACCCAGTGTTGCCACCACCCCACGATAGAATGCTCAGAGGATTCACAACTAATTGCTGAATGCTCCCATAAGCAGGAAAGTACAAACAGAGGAGTGAAGAAGGTGGTAAAAGGTGATGCTGCGTTGGAGAATGGGTGGACATAGAAAAGAGTCAAGTAAATGTCTTCACAGGTAAATTTATCATACCACTGTTTTCACTGCATGAAGACAATGTGACAGTACCTAGACGATGGACGAACCACCATGGCTGGACTAAGCAGAGGTCCGCTTGATTAAAATAACACTGCAGATTAATCAGGCCCTCTGTACATATTTGCCTAGAAGCATTAATCAACCATGGGTACACTACTCTGAATAATAAGCGAGGTGATTATACAGCTCTGAAAGGCTGCTCTTGTTCATGATTCTGGCCATGAGCTGGTTTACAAGCCACTTGTTTTTCGAAAGTGATACAACAACACCAACTGTGAAACACAATGGTAAAGCAGTGAGCAATCAGTGGGTTTTATTTACTTAAAATCACAGCCTTCCCCCGAACACATTTGATTAATATCTTAATTTAACATCTGCAAGAAATCAGTTGTTAGTGAAACAGTGTTATGCTATGCTATTTCCTGTGTGCAGAATTTTGTTTTACTGGAGAAATATACTGTTGGAAGATTGGACTGTTAATTATATAAATTAGGGCTGTCAAAACGATTAAAACTTTTATTCTAATTAATCACAAGGTAGTTGTGAATTAAATACGATTGATCAAAAATCCTAAGTATGACTAAAAAAGTAAAATTTTCTGTGAAAATATTAGAGGTGTTCCATCTTGGGTGCCTCACGATTTCGATTTGTTTACGATTCGGGTGCTACGATTCAATTATAAAACGATTATTTTTGTTGCATATTTTTCCCCATTTAGGGTTTTCTCTTCATACCTTTCATGGCTACTTTTTACTCTTAAATCCATTCAGTTTCCATTAATTGAAGTATCCAAACCAATTGATATCCTGTCTTTTGTTCATGTCAAACCACAAATAAACCAACACATGTCCAAAATATGTTTCATAATCATATTAAGGTCATATTTTCAATGAAAGCTAAAGAAAATGTGTGTTCACAGTTTAAATATAATATAGAGTAGGGTGACCCTATTTTGATTTCCATGAAAGAGGAAACTTGGTCCAATCCTTAAACACATCAATCATATTCTGTTTACTTAAAGAATCATTTTGATTTTAACATAGTAAAGGGTTCTTGTTCTCTGTGGTTAGTAAGAAGAATTTTATACATTTCAGATCTGCTTTTACAAGTCAACCATTACAGGAATTATTTTAAAATCTAAATAGAAATAATTAATCTTGTTTGTCAGAAAATAAACCTGTAACAATAGTAGCTTCCTTTTTAAATCATATGGGACATAACAAAAATATGAAATTATATTCTCCGAAAATAAGTATTACTTTCTATTCAAAGTAACAGAAAATAAAAAGCAGCATTCCCCCAAAGACACTTAAAGTGTATATTCCAGTCTTTGTTTTTTCTGCTGTCAGTTTAATACAGCACTCTAATGCCGCGTTTATACCGCATGCAAACACTGCGACAAACAACGCGCACAAAGTGAGTAGTTTGACGCCTGTACATTTTTAAGCCTGACACTGGCAAAGCTTGCGAAGCCTGATGCTTGTAAAGCTTGCAAAGCCCGCCCAACCAATCAGATCGTCTCACTGTAGCAACATCACTAAAGTGAGACGCTCTGATTGGTTGACCCTCAGGGGACGACGCCTGAAAGTTCAACTGGCTGAACTTTCTGGGTTTCTCACTTTTGCCGCTTTGAAGCTTGAAAAGCGTCAGAAGTTGACTCAGAGGCTCATTAAGTTCTGAAAACTGAATTGGGAGTATCAGATTTTTAAGTCTAAGGTTAAGTCTCACTAATGGGGCTATCATTATACCTAACGAGGCTATCAGGATTGCGTAAGCTTCTAAGCACTAAGCAATCTTGGTGATGTAAGGGCGTTAACGGTGAAATGACCCCTGTTATATAACTATGCGCTGTTTTGCTTATATGCCTCAATGTGTGAGATTTGGTGAAACTTTTGGAGAGGCAATTCAAGGCTGCTTTGTATGTGTTTGAAAGGGGGAATCTCAAACCACCTCCTCTGTTCAAGGTTGGTTTTAATGTGCTTTACATAGATGATTTATTTCCCTCCTCTCTCAAACCATCTGTATTCTCTATCTAAAATGTGTACATTATTGTCTTCAAAAGAGTGACCTTAGTCCTTTAGATGTAGATGGACTGCTGAGTCTTGGCCGGATGAGTTTGGTCTTCTGTGTTGAGACATCCTATTTGTGTATTTGCTGTTTCTTTTCTCCAATGTACAGCTCTGAATATTCCTCACTGCACTGGACTGCATATACCACGCCACAGAGCTTGTGTGTGGGTGTTTTGTCTTTAGGATGAACCAGTCTTTGCCTGAGAGTGTTGGCAGATTTAAAATGCACTATGATGTTATGTCTGAAAAATATCCTTCTTAGTTTCTCAGAGACTCAAGCCACATATGGGATAACTATGTTTTTCCATTTTCTCTTCTCCTCCCCTACACTGGCCTGAGTTGACTGCTTCCTTTTTGATGCTTTGACATATGCCCAATTAGGCTATCCACAAGTTAGGAATGCCCTCTTTATATGTTTGTGTTCTTGTAAACACCCTAGTAAATAAAGGATTAAACGTTTTCAACAACAAAGACGCTTCTTTCACAACTAAAGTGATTTTGCACGTTTCACATTGCAGTTAATCAATTTATGGTGAATCGGCATACCCCAAGTAAATAAAGGATAAAACTGGATGCCGTTGATTTTTTTTTTTTTTTTTTGGGGTCGGTGTGGACCTGTGGCAGTCGAAGCTTAATCTGTGCCGCACCGCCACAGATTCGTCATGTTTGGGAAACACTGGTCTAAAACAGCTGAAGGACATTATTGCGGAAATATACTTACTTGTATAGGGATATTTGCTGGTTCACGGAGAGTTGGTATTGATCCTGGTAAAAGTTTGAGATGATCTGCAAATCCACTGCTGTATTGTCCCAAGTTAATAAAACATTCTTCAGAGAAATGTTTGCCACAAACGACCACGCACTTCGGGAGTTGGTCGGGTACATTCCCTGCATAAATAAAGTCCATCCACAAGCTTTTCAGCGGGGAGGACAGTGTTGATGTGGTCTGGACTCCATGCTGTCGGTTTGTTGTTTGCCTTTTACCATAGCTCTTGTTTAGGTTGTAATATGCGCTGCGGGGGGAGGGACTTGGAGAGTGTGGTTCAGAGAAGGGGGTAATTGGCTGGAACTCAATGACGTCATATACCGAAACGTGTGGTCATATGCCGAAGTGCAAAACAGCCCGTTTCTGAGTGCTAATTTCACTATGTAGGCAGACATACCCGGGGGAAAAAAGGAAACACTAATCAGTAATTTTAACCCCTTAGGGGACATAGGCAGGCTGGGGAAACTAAAAAATATGACCAGAAAACTCAAAAAATGCAAATTTCATGTCAGGGGCACTTTAAAAACCTGAATATTACCCCTAGGGTACCCCTTTTTCTAACCCGAGTATTTGGTCATGTAAACACGTATCGGCATATCCCCATCAAAAGGACCATTGATTTGTGTTCTGTGCATGTTCTATTCACAAGGAATTTTGGTCTTTTGAGTAGAGGCACTTCTTATATGCGCATAGAAAAATCCGCGAGCAGTATACGGAAGTAAACAAGAAGTGGAGGTAAACATGGCAAGACGCAGCACAGCACCACACTTTTGGAGCAAGGAGGAGACAAGTTTATTTCTTAGTGTGGTGAAAACCATGAATATAATGTATTTTGTTGACGGCAGAGAGTAGCGAGAGTACGTCCTGACGCTTACCATGCATCGCCGTTTACATCTGGATATGCCAATTGATTACAATTTACATGTATACAGGAGTAACTCTCTCTGCTCACGCATGCAAACGGGTTATTCTAAATGTTTAAGAAGCCCGAATAGTGACCTTAACCCGACCATAACCCGAATATTGGCTGCATGTAAATGTAGTCACTGGTGATAAGAAAGGTGAGGAATCAGCCCAGAACCACACGGGAGGAGCTGGTCAATAACATGAAGAGAGCTGGGACCACAGTTTAAAAGATTACTGTCGGTAGAACACTACGTGTCATGGTTTAAAATCATGCATTGCATGGAAGGTTCCTCTGCTCAAGTCATCACATGTCCAGGCCCGTTTGAAGTTTGCCAATAACCATTTGGATGCTCCAGAGGAGGCATGGGAGAAAGTCATGTAGTCAGATGAGATCAAAATAGAACTTTTAGGTCTAAACTTCACTCTCCGTGTTTGGAGGAAAAGGAAGGATCAAATCAAATCAAACTTTATTTATAAAGTGTATTTTTCATACAAGAAATTGCATCACAAAGTGCTTTACAGATTAAAATGACCCCACAAACCACATTCCCATCCCTCCCCAACAGATTTAAAAGCATGGTCACAGTGATACCCCCTTCTCCCCAACCCAACTCCCATGCACACACAGTTAAAAGCAACAGTAAAAAAGGACATTGGGCCAAGTGCAGATGAACCATGCAACGAAACGCCATCAGAGGAGCCATTTGCACGGGCAGCGGTAGATCAACAGCAGCAGCCAAGGCACCGACACAGGGTTCCCAGTGGAGGCAAGGCCAAGACCCCCACCTCCCCCCAAGCTCCACCTGGAGAGCAACCCAGGCAGCTACAGCCGACCACCGCTCCCAGGGCAGAGGGCTCCCACAGAGGAAACACTGGAACGGGGATTTAGATAACAAATTAAAATATAAAAATAAGCAGTGAATAAATGTGATGAGATTAAATAGTAAAACACTGATCAAATATAATCATATAAAACATGCAAAGCAATAAATCAAACAATAATAAATGACAATCAGTTAAAAGCTAGGCTAAAAAGGTGAGTCTTGAGCCTGCTCTTAAAAACATGAACATTCTCCACTTCCCTGAGGTCCTCTCGCAGCCCGTTCCATAAAACTGGAAAGAGGCCTCACCATAAGTGTGTGTCCTAACCTTTGGGGTGACAAGGAGAGGGCTACCAGAAGAGCGCAGAGACCATGAAGGTTCATATGGTAAAAGCAGTTCGGAGAGCTACGAAGCCCTAAAATGTACGGGGAGCCATTGCAAGGAATTTAAAACAGGTGTAATCTGTTCCCGTCTCCTGGTCTTTATCAGAACACATGCTGCTGAATTTTGTAGTAGTTGTAAACCTGAGATACAATTTTTGGGAAGACTAGAAAGCAGGGCATTACAGTAATCAATTCTACTGGAGATAAAAGCATCCATCAGTGTCTCCATGTTGGCCGGAGAGAGAATTGGGCGGACTGGCAATGTTCTTTAGTTGATAAAAACCTGTTTTAGTAATATTTTTTAATGTGAGGAATAAAAGTCAGCTCAGAGTCAAAAATCACACCCAGGTTCTTCACTTGTAAAGAAGGATTAAAGGATTAAAAGACAGTGATCGTAGTTTTGGTAAAAGTTTCTCTCTCTGAGCTTCAAGACTGATGACTAAAACTTCAGTTTGTCCTGGTTGAGCTGGAGAAAATTTTCTGCCACCCAGGATTTGATGTCTAAAATGCAGTTAAAAAGTGCATCCATTGGCTGTCTGTAATCGGGAGACATGGAGATGTACAACTGTGTATCATCAGCATAACTGTGAAAGTTAACTCCATGGCTTCCGATGACACCCCCAAGAGGGAGCATATAAAGGTAAAAAAAGCACTGGGCCTGAGATCGAACCCTGGGGCACACCACATGTAATCCTGTGGACCTTAGAGGAACAGGTATTTAAACTTACCCCTAACCTGACAGATCTTGAGAAGATCTGCGTGGAGGAGTGGGCCAAAATTCCTTTTGTAGTATGTGTATCAGGTCAAGAACTGCAGGAAACGTTTGCAGGAAACGTTTGACCTCTGTAATTGCAAACAAAGGGTTCTATACCAAATATTAACATGGATTTTCTCAGGTGTTCAAATACTTATGTGCAGCAATAAAATACAAATAAAGTCTGTAAAAATCAGACAATGTTATTTCCTGAATAGATTATTAGATTATTGAACTCAAGCAGTTTGACAGTTTCAAGTCCTGAAAAATTAGGTCCCCACACATCCTAACACCTTCTTTAAAACTTTTAACATCCAATAAAGGCTAATATGTTATAAAGTTGACTAAAAGTATATAGAAACTCTGACAAAAGGCTGTAAAAAAATTCCTTTATTCGTAAATTACAACAGTTCAACAAAATCACAAACCTGCCAAACTAAGAGGAAAGCATTGACTTATAATATCCGTATAATCGGCAAAGCATTTGTATTCCGACACCTCGCAGTGCTCGCTGTTAGTTGACTGTGGACTTTATAATGAAAAGGTATCATTTTAGCACATCCTGTAATTAACCTCATGAATATATATTGGTTTGTTAGCTTTCCAGCATCTTGAGTTTTCACCTTTCCATCTAATCAACACCTTCAGTTGCAACTCAGTGTTATTAAACTGCATCTCAGGGAAAAGAAATATGCTGACTTATCATTTCCAGGTAACGCCACGTTTCCCTGCATAAAAATACTACTTATTTAAGACAGAAAGTGAGCCTTATCTTTTAAATATGCAGCTGACCGACTGATAGGAAGGAGACAATGTCAGTCCCACAGTTCTCTTATACAGACTGACAATGATACTTTTAAATCCATCTCACAGGATTGCAGCGCTCAAAGATAAGCGCTAATTGGGGTTATATATTCCAAGCTTAATTCCCCATTCTTAACAATATCTTGCATATGCTATCATGAGTCTGCTCACAGTCAGGCCGGAGAATTCATTACATCAATTAGAGAAAGTTGATGGCAGTCAATTAATATTAGAACAGTCATGCGGTGGCCAAGCCATTTGCCCGTCTTAAAAATGTTTGCAAGTGAGTGTATTAGGAGGGATTAGAAAATTAATCTTGTAAAAGTGGAAGCAGGTGAAAAGGAGCTCAAACAACTTCATGCTGGAAAAATTTTAACTGCTCATGGATTAAAAGGAAAGCTACACTTTCAACCTCTTGCAACATTCAAGTGTATCTGACAGATAGCTTTTTCTGCAGTTTTGTGTGATTTAGGAAAGGATAAATAAGTCAAACTTTTTTTCAGATAGTCAGTTTCCAGAAGTAAATGTCAACCAAAAATGTTTGAAAGCTGGTAAATTATGGGTAAAGTAAAAGTACAGTTCCTCACCACAGTATGTATCCCTCTTGGACTTTACATGTCTAATTACAATTTACACAAGCAATTTAGAGACGGTCATGTGGAAGAAGGTACTCTGACCAGATATGGAGCTAGAATTGGGACTTTAGTTTTGTACCTGTAACTTTTAGTGTTGTACCTGTAACTTATGATTTGTACTTGTAACTTATGATTTGTACTTGTAACTTGTGTTTTGTAGCTTGTACACATTTTAAAAATACAGGTTTCAAATTTCAGGTTTCAAGTTTCAGGATTCAAGTTACAGGTTTCAAGTTTCAAGTTACAGATCATTTTTTACCATATTTGGCTTGCCTGGAAGAACCAATGAGTTGTTTGCTGATTTTGACCCATAAATCATGTTTCTGCCATTTCTATCCAGTCATGGCGAGAGGAAGGTAGGGCTCTGCACTGCTTACAACCAAACATGATTACATTCACACTGTCTGCAGCCACCAGATCCGCTATAAACCACACCCCCAGGTGACTGAGACACAACTGAAGCAACATGGCTGCTGCCGGTCAGGTCTATCCAAGCAGGAGAAATCCGTCATGGCAGCACTTCAGAGGGCTTCTACCTCGGCGTCAAGCCCTGGAATGATGGTAAGTTAAGCGTGTTTCCTTATGTATTTAGTTGCAAGCCAAATATGGTAAAAAATGATCTGTAACTTGAAACTTGAAACCTGTAACTTGAAACCTGTAACTTGAAACCTGTAACTTGAAACTTGAAACCTGTATTTTTAAAATGTGTACAAGTTACAAAACTTAAGTTACAAGTACAAAACACAAGTTACAAGTACAAATCATAAGTTACAAGTACAAATCATAAGTTACAGGTACAAAACTAAAAGTTACAGGTACAAAACTAAAGTCCCAATTCTAGCTCCATAGCCAGAGGGAAGCACAACGTACCTTGTTGGCCTACATGCAAAACACTGTGTGTGTCACGAAGCAAACACTCCAGATTATCCCAAAAACCCTGCTTCTGTGGTGAAACAAGAGGGTGGCGACATCGTGTTTAGGGGAAGCTGGTCAAAGTTAATGAAAGGTGAATTGATCTTATTACAGTGCAGTGCTGGAAGCATGTTTAAATGTATCGCTGGTTTAACACAGCAGAATGACTTCTGCAGAACTTTTTTGACTTTTTTTCACTGAGGAGGCAACTCAGCCATAAATTCAACTGTGGTGGAGTAGAGATAGATCTAAAACATCCAGGACACCAGCACAGGAGAACTTTAGTGTGACACCCTTTGCCAGGTCAAAGTCCAGATTCCATGGAAAAGCTGGAAGAGACATAACCAAAAAGACTTGCACCTGTCATTGCAGGGGAAAATAGTTCTGCAAAATATTGACTCAGGGAGGTTGAATATGACAGTCATACGTTTCAGATTTTTGTTTGTAAAACATTTTGAAAACCTTTCCCTGTAACATGACAAAATATGAAAAGATCAAAGGTATCAATAGTTTTATAACAGCCTTGTTATTTTCTGGCAAATGAGAGGCCATTGTGTAGATATTTAATTCTCATTCCACAAAATACTTATTAGCTCTATCCACAACTATGTGGATTGCTGGATGTATCTAAGACTCAAAACCTTCCCTCTTGCTGCATAAATCTACAGAGGTAGAGCGATAAAAGGAAAAAGCACAAATTGCTCCAGAGAGGTACAAAGTCACCAGCAAACAATTGTGGCGCTGATGCATAAAGACAGAAGAATGTAGTAGAGAAATTTTAATCCTAATCTTACAACTAGAAAGGGTGTTTGCCTCTTGAACCCAAACTGAGAGCTTGTATTCACAGCACAGGAGCTTGACAACTGAAGGCTCTGGCTCTCATTTTCTACTTTAAAACTCTGAATCACAAGAGATCATCATGTACTTTGACAACAAAGCTATCCATTGTGAGAGAACAGCCCAGTGAGGTCTTTAGGATATGATGGAGGTTTGGTCATTACCAACCTAAATGTAATCAGATGGATTTGAAAATCTACATACATTTTCTTTAAAAGAGCTGAAAAATGACATTTATATTCGAGAAATGTAACTTATCTTGGTAATTCTTATCAATAATCTTTCTGGTGCTAAGAAATAATAATAATGAAAAGATTGCAGCTAATTAAAAGCTCGGATATTTTCTACATAATCTCTTATATTTAGCAATGGAAACGGCTGCAGTTAGATTCTATGGGTCATTCACTTGTGCCCTTGAGATGCCTTACTGTTTCCTACTCTGTTGTCTTTGTGATCAAACATAACTGCATGCCTATCGTTATAGCATTGATTAAAGCACACATTAGTGAAAAACATTGTTCAAATGTTCTTCGTAATATACAGAACAAAAGTTAAAAAAAGTTAAAGAAAATAATAAAACAAGTTTTAATGAGATAACGTACGATGGAGTCAGTCTTGGTTTCTTTTTTTTTTCATTCAGTAAAGATGTTCAAGGTTGAAATTATGAGCCTGTGAGGAGCAATCACTTACATTAACACCAAGGCTAATCTAAGAAGAAAAAAATACTCTACCTGGAAAAAATAATTCCCTTAAATGCAGTAAATAAATTATGTGTATTCGTCTGTACAAGCTTTGTGGCTTTAAGTTTATTTGCTGTTAGAATATAATTTTTCTCTTTGTCACCCTGTTGTGGAACAGTCAATTTGCTACTTTTTAACCAGATGGAAATGGATTTATGCTTGAGGTATTTTTTTGTAATTTAGGCTGTGTCAAGAATTTTTGGTATTAAAATATAACTAGTCTTCATAGGTATAACATTTGTGTGTATGTGTGTATAACTACAAGTGTACAAGTGTATATATGTGGCAATGCTTAGACCAGTCACAGATGCAAAGGGGATCAGATCACTGATGCAAACCCACAGAGGAAATTGAATGGGGGGATGGGGGTTGGAAATGAATGTCAGTTTGCTTCACCTTCATTAGCCTGAGTCCCTGCATTTTCTTTACCCAGCCTGTAGTTAACTACTACAGCTGCTAGCATAATGAAAAAACTGCAGCAACATCAGTGATGTAAACGTGGAAGAGAGACTCTTGTCTTTCATACAAAGAGCAGCTTCAGAATGCCATCCCGAATCAGTCAATAATTAGCCACTTTGATGTGAAAGAGTGACTTTTTGTATAATACTTTTGCCCTAGAGGATCAAAATGTACCTTTATAAATGCTTCTCTTTTCACTACAAGATTGCAGATTTAACATGCATGTTAGAATGCCTGAACAATGACGACTTATAATAAACAAAATAATTCCTCAGCAACTGGAGCAGATTCTCTCTGGTTTACAATGACACTCTATTTGCAATTGAAAATCTAAACGAAGAGACCACAGTCAGTCAGTGGGTTTACATGCATTAAGAGAAAACCAAATTACTGCCTTAGTCCAAATAAATTAGGACTTTTGGAATTTTTACTCAACATGTATACTCAGTTAAAGGTCCCCATTCTGGTTAAGCTATTAGCTCGATTTTGTACATGTCCTGAGTCCGAGTCAGTCGTGGTACATCAAGCATCACTCGACTAAGTACAGGTGTGTGCTCAGCACACACAGTGTTAACAGTGCTCCCATTTGACAAAAGCCTTATGCCATTTTTCTCACTGAACTTGCTGACAGCAAAACCATTGCTAGGCTCATCAGCAACAAAAATGAGGTTTGTTGGAAAGTCCTGTAGCTTCTTCGGTGTTGCTTCCCATCTCTTGTGTTTTCATTAACATTTAAGAAATGTCCTGCTTTTGTAATATATGTGCTATTCCATATTGGTGACTGCCTTTACTATGCCAGGGTTGATTAAAAAAATATTCTTCTTTTCTTCTAACAAATACCTTCCTTGATCATTTTGTAACCTTAAGACAGGGGTGTGTACAATTTTAAAATGTGTCAGAAATTCCAATGCCATATGAAAGATCAAATTAGAACATCCTAGTCTTGCAAAATCCATCTTGAAGTAACTGAAAACATGCTGCACAATGTGCAGACAAGGACAGCAATTCACAATAACACCAAAACTTAAAACCAACAGGCACGGAGATGACATTGAGGTAGTGCAGGCATGTTTAATGATGAGCCTCAGTTATTTTATTTTTTGCATTTATTTATCCTTTTTTTCTACTGTGTCTTGTTTTATTGCTGCAGCTGTTGTTTTTCATGTCATTTGTATTAAGGCATGAGGAACCGTCCTTTCCCATCAGTGGAAACCCTGACACTACTGTGATTTATAATCCCTGTGAATAATTTGCAGAACATTCAGTCTCTCTGCGAGATACCCTGATATAAACCTCCTCATTTAAGCTGGCCCCTGGGATGCTTTGGACAGAATCGCTTTCAACACAGCTGTACGCTGCAGGCACGGTTAGTTGCTCTAGACTTCTGAGCGCCTTGTCATTAGTTGCTGGTTCAAGTTAAAACAAGGCTTTCAGATGGCAAAGTTATATTTCTCAAACTTATACAAGTGAGGAGTTTTCTTTGGTCAGTGTTGTGTTTTTGAAAACTGTAATAAGAGATGTAGTACAAGGTGGCATGAAAATATTTGTGTGGACAGATATACAGACCTCAGCCCCAAGCTGGATATGTTTTTTCTTTATTTGCATTTCTGCATAGATAAATCACTTGACACCTTTATAGTTTGTTCAGTGGACTACAGAGAATTGCTTTTTCAGGAGGAGTGCAGTGCCTTTGTGTACATAACCGTGTGCCGGTCGATTTATCATCGGACAGTTATTTAAGTAATTAGGGCAGTGATAAATCTTAATTTTTTTAAAAAGAGGCTCAGGGATAATTGTGCTGTTGAATACTGGTTCAAATAGTGCTTCAAACAAAGTACAGTCATATCTGCAGGGCATAAATGCCTATTACATTCAGCCTTTTAGCTTTTTTCAAGAGTTTCGAGAGTGAAAGAGAAAGAAAAAAATCGAATATTTCGTTTTCTAAATTGAGGCACAACAGCTCAAAGGTTATATCAAATGCTCCTCTTCTTTCCTACCCTATTTTGGAGGCAATTCATAGATACAACAGTTCTAAGTCTCCTCTGAGGCGTGCCCCAGATGAAACAAAGCATACACCTCAATAGGTCTCCATGGCACTGGCGGCTATCTGACTGGCTTTTGAAAGACTGACAAGTGAGCATTATTTTTCAGAGGAAAGTGGCAGGCAGTCCCTCATGTGATATGTGGGCATGTGAAAGGCTGCTTTCTATCTTTGTCTCTTTGTGTCTCCCCCCCTTTTTTTTACACCTATCCTATTCAAGCAGGCCTGTGAGCATTTAAATGATCAGAATGCTGCAGCATGGCTGTCTGCTCCCGTGCTGTCAAATTTGGACGGATATGTCTCAGCAAGCGAGTGAGGTAGACACAGACGAAATGCGTACACTACACAAAACAATGCGCACGTGTTCGCTGGCATACACACAGATTTGCCCACAAGTCCAGCGTCACTCTCTAGACAAGCGAACGCCTCTCGGCTACCCGGCAGTTGAGCCGGGCAGAAAAGTGGAAAAATGTGCTCCCCAGTGGAGATGCAGTCAATCATAGAGCTGTCCTGAACCACCAGCTATCTGTTCAGTTAGAAACTAAAGGGCAAAAGGCCACAGTCTTTTTTGTTGAACTTTCAGTCTTTCGTCAACTATGAATCTAGAGTGAACAGCTTTTTATCTGTCAGTGTTTTATAGGAAATAATATCCCTGGACAGTTTCTATCAAATGCGTTTCACAAGGCTCAAGATATCTTTTCTTTTATTTAGCTTTTTTTAAAGTATGCATTACTCATATTAAAAGGGGCAAAACTAAACTTTAACAAATAAAATAAATATATTTGAACATACCAGCCAGGCTTCACTTTAAAATCAAACTCATGTTAAATATTGTTTATGATCTATAAAACAGGATACAACTCTATTTTTTAAGTTTTTTAGTTTTGTTGGTTTTGTTGCTATTTTATTGTAAACCTGATTTAACTGGACCCTACAGTGGACCCCTGCCTAGTTGCGGTTCACTATTCTGGTAATTGCCTATTCATGTATGTTGTCATAGAAATTTTCTAAAGTATTTGAAAAACAATGCAACTTTGGAAGCGGAAATACCTCAGCACAATGCTACTTGACACACTCTTGCAGCCAATCCAGGACCAGCATTAATTTTCCTTGGCACTGATTGGCTATACCCCCAAGAGCAAAGATAACAAAGACTGTGGAGATTAGCTTCTGTGGTAGTGCTAAGATGGTTTTTCCTGTGGTTATTAATGCATATTAAGGTATATTTGGTGTTTAAACTGTTGAAATAGGCAGTTATAATTGTTTTTAGAGGGGGTGTCAAGTATTTGCAGATTTCAGCTATTCATGGGTGGTTGTGGTCTCTAATCTTTGAAAGTAATTGCAATTCCTGACATGTTTTAAAGGTTTAATGAGCTTGTCAATATCTGGTTATATTCCTGCATTTTGTGCTGTGGCAGGTCAAGTTGGATCCCTGCATACATGCCACCCTTGTGAATAACACTTGTCACAATAAAAAAAAAAAAGATGGTTAATTGTGTTTTCAATCACATCACTTCAATTATACATTGCAGCCATATGACCTGAAACAATACAAATATGTACATAGATCGTAACTGGTAGCATTTGGATATTGCTGAGCACAGATGTCACTGTCAACACAGACTGATTAAAGCAGATAAGAAAATAAATAAGCCACAGGCAGTCGTCGTTATTGACAACAGCATAGTGTGCCTCTAGTGAACCAGAGCTTGCCAATTTTTGAAAAAAAAGCACAATTTAGTCAGCAAGACACGATCTGTCTGTGGCACGCCTGCCTGCTGGCAGCAAGGGGAATAAGGCTTCCTCCCGTGCACTCCTTGCTTGTCATTTAAATAAAACATGTTTATGTGACTATGCTAAATAGCAGTGTACTCAAAAAGTCATTGAAAACAGTAATGATCTGTCTACGTTTGGGGTAAGTAATTTGTTAAAAATTTGGCTTTGGCATGACATTGGACCTTGACAACTACGTCAATCTCTTTTTTTTTAGCTTATTACCAAAAGAAAAAGATAAAAAAGAAAATATCTTTGACAAAAAAACACAAATTCAGGATGGCCAGCATCTACTTTATGCAGATTGTACCATTTATAGAGCAATAAGCCTATTTTGTTCGTTCTTTTTTGAGGAACAGAATGACACAGAGGAGCCAAGAATGACTGCATCTGCCTGTCTGCTCCTATATCCATCAGTCTGAGAAGAAATACCTTCTGAACAGTAGATACGCACTCTGAGTGCTGAGCTGCTGCCAGAACTGATCGATCTGGAAATGTTATCGTTTGGGTGACATACCTGAAGGTAGCTATTTTTGTCTGTATTTTTCCCCTAATAGCTCAATAATGTCTTGAACATTTTTCATATCTTGTCTGACCACATGTAATTTTGGTAAACACAGAGCTGAGATAGTGTATATTTTCAGTCCATTAGTTACTCCTTTTAATACTGTATCTCATCTATTCTAATCTTAATTAGCATATTATCTGAAATAATGTAGTGAAATTTAGGTACACATCTGATGATATGGAGCAGTGCCAAGCTTGCATTTAATTCATATGTTTACCTGCTCCTACGCTTAACTTTTTCAGCAGGGCAGGATGCCACTAAATTGCCAGAGTAATCTCTCCTTGTCAAGAGACGAAGCCTTTGCTGGTCAGCAGAACACATGGCTACTTAGGCAAAGAGACCTGCCTCCTGTGGCCCTCATGACCACACTTGTTGGAAAAAAAATTTACACATTGGTCACAAGTTGTTTCATCTGCTGAGTGTAGCCAATATCCTCAGATATCTCTGGGAATCATCTGTTCGCCTTGTGCACAGGATGCTTAGAATCCCGAAGCAGGATATGTGAACTTTGCAATAGCTGTGATACACAAGACTGACAGTCTGAAAATGCTCTCTTCTCTGGATATGGATATTTATAAGGGTGAAATTGAACAAGTCAAATATTCTATATCTGTACAGTGATCTAATTCCACAGAGTCCTTTTCAAACTATTTTTCTTTAAGATGTGCTGCTAAGTTTCTGCATAGTGTCTCCAGATGTTCACTTCAATCAAAGGAAAGACTGGGCTTCATTTGAGGAAAAAGCTCAGCTTCTAGGTGAGCATGGATGACCGTCCCTGCCAAAATTAACAATAAATAAATAAATAAATGGGTAAATACAATTGAAAATAAATAAATATATAAATAAATGTGGGAATAAATAAGAAAAGTATAAAAAAAATTATTTTCACATTTATTTAATTATTTATTTCCAAACTTATTTAATTATTTATTTCCACATTTCTTTATTCACTGAAGTGTATTCTAATAAGGGGGGCATTTCTAACACTGGCCTTAAGCCTGATTGGTCAGCTCCGAGACTCCAGTTCACACAGAACTGGCTCTCTTCCGAAGAGCGCTAGCGGCGTTTTGCTGCCCTGTGTGTCTGTCACAGAGTTGAGATACCAGGCCGCTGGAATCTCACAGTCAGATGCTAGAAATAAAGTGGAATGTGGAAATAAATAATTAAATAAATAATTAAATAAATGTGGAAATAAATAAAGGGGGATTAAATACATGTGGAAATGAATAATGAAATAAATGTGGAGGGAAATAAATAAGTAAATCAGAAAATAAATAAATTTGGAAATAAATAACTATGGAAATGATTGAATAAATAAATGTGAAAATAAATAATTGAATAAATGTGGACATAAATATATAAATAAATGTGAAAATAAATAAATGTGGAAAGAAAATAAAATTGTAAACAAATAAATACATTTGGAAATACATAATTAAATTTTTTATTTATTCCCAAAAATTCAATTCAATTATATTTACCCATTTACTTATTTATTTCCTCATTTATATATTTATTGCTGTATTTTTTTATTTACTAAAAATGTATATATTTATTTCTCTATTTATTTACAAATGCATTTCCAATTGTATTTATTTCCCCATTTATGTAGTTATTTTCACATTTATTTTTTAATTTATATATTTATTTGTATATTTACAAATGTATTACCTCATTTATTTATTTCCACATTTATGTAGTTATCTATTTATTGTCAATTTAATGTATTTAATCGCTGTGAATTTAAAATGTTACAAAATTACCACTGGGGTTCAGGAGTAACTAGTTATATGTAATTGTGTAATGTAATTTAATTAAATATTAAAAATCATTGTAATTGATTAAGTATATGGAGAGTACATGTAATTAGAATACAGTTACATTTAATGATACTCTAGGTTACAATTTGTGTTACATAGGGTGATCACATTTTGATTTCCAAAATGAGGACACTTGGCCTAGCCCTGAAACACTTTCAGGATGGAACAAGACTTTTGAATTAAACATATATAAAAGCATGCATTCTCCATGTGGTATGGTCAAATAACAAACTTCAGATAGGCTTTCACAAGTACCAAAATGACCTAAAAATCTTGGTAAATTAATTAATTATAGAAATAATTACTTATTTGAATTTAAAAAAATGTATGAGTAACAATAATAGTTCACTTTTTAAGTCATACTGGACAAAAAGAAACAAAAATCTTAAATAATATTTTGAAAAAATAAGTATTATTTTCTTTTCAATGTAATGATAAAAGTAAAAAGCAGCAGTCTCAAAAAACAATAAAAAAGTGTATACTCCAGTCTTTAATTTTCATCTTCATCCCCCTCGGTCTCTTATTTTGGACAGTATTATCATAGTTTTTGTGTCCATGTGACCTACAGGATCTTTGCCAGTTTTGTCACACACTGAAACACATATGCCAGCTTTCCAGCTATGCTTGACCATAAAGCTACACTTGCGCTTTGACATCTTGTAAACAGTCACAGTACAGTGCAACCAAGGGGCAAACTCTGCCGCTCAGAATTGAAGCCATCCCGGAAGTGACAAAAATTGCAGTTCACCCCTCATCCGCTGGGGGCTGGCTCCAGAAAGGAGCAATTTCCCATTGAGTCCCATGTTAAAAAGGCCAGTGTTGGGGAAGTTACTCAAAAAAAGTAATCCATTACAAATTACTCATTACTTCTCATAAAAGTAATCCCTTACAATACTTAGTTACTTTTTTTTGGAAAGTAACTTAGTTATATTACTAGTTACACTACTCTTGCATCGTTCTAAAACATCATACCTGAAATGAATTCTGAGGTGACTAAAAGAATATTATGACAGAAAAAGAGTTAGACTATATATATATATATATATATATATATATATATATATATATATAGCTCCTGCAGCTGATCTCCTTAATTAGCAAAAATCCATATTTAAGCTTAGAGGAGGTCTGCAGGAAACAATTACTGAGTCTAGCTGGGGAGCGGATGGTTTGAGTGAGTGATGAGCCCTTTGTTCTGCGCAGGTGGAGACGGTGGAGGACGGACAGGCAGGCATAGGAGAGTGGCGGAGTTCGGGTGAGTAATGGTTCTAATTCCAGGTGAAAGTGGAACGGAGACTGGTGCTGCTGATGGATCTGATGAGAAGCACCTGCTTCAGAACCTGCCGGTCACGCCCCCCTGCAGGAACAAGGTAGAAACAAACACACACATCCACTCACCCAGCACACAGCTGCTGAGACCTAACACAGTGAAGTCAGTTGAGTTAGTTATTTCTTCGGAGGCAGCGTAAGACTCGCATTGCTGTAAGTCAATCACAGGCGATACATTTGCATATCATGAATATTATAATACTCCTCCAACAAAAATGTAATGTTTTTTTATTACAATGTGCTCTGGTATTTTCTAATTCCCCGCAGTCGTTCCAAACAGACTCCAAGAAGTTTTCCTATTTAATAGGTTTACTCCGGGATCGAGCTCTTAAGTGGGCTGAGGCCTTAGTCAGTGAGGATAATATAAATCGAACCTCCTATAAGGAGTTTCTTGATTTATTCAAACTAACCTTTTCCCCTCTTCAGAGTACTGAAGAGGTAGGGAAAAGACTTTGGAGCTTAAAACAGGGAAGACACTCCGTGGCAGATTTTGCCATAGAGTTTTGCACCCCAGCTGCCGAATCAGGCTGGAACGCTCCAGCTCTGAGAGGGGCGTTTTACAATGCCCTAAACGACAGAATCAAGGACGACCTCGCTAGTCGAGATGAACCAGAGTCTCTTAATGACCTAATTAGCTTAGCCATCAGACTAGACAACAGAGCCAAGGAACGTAACCGGTCCAAGGCAGCCACCGCTTCAGCCAGTCCCAGATTTGAACAATCCCGGGGTTCTCCTAGGCCACATTCACCCAGTCATGACTCCCCAGAACCCATGCAGTTAGGTCGCGCTAAACTTACTTCACAAGAGATACACCGCCGTATGACGTCGGGGTGTTGCCTTTACTGTGGAGCTCCCAATCACTTCATTGCCTCTTGCCCACTCTGCCCAAAAGGATCAGCCCGTCAGTGAATATAGGGGTCCTGACGGGAAGAGTAAACGAAGGACAGAGACTCATTCTCCCCGCGTCCCTTAGTCTCGAGTTTAAGACCCCCTATAGTTGTTCGGCTTTTGTAGACTCCGGTTCGGAGCAAAACCTTATTCACCCAGACCTAGCCCACAGATTAAATATTCCAGTCACTAGTTTAGTAATACCTCTCACAGTGAACGCGTTAGACGGTACCCCCATGACCAGTATCACTCATCAGACTCAGCCCGTTACCCTGATCGTTTCCGGCAGCCATCACGAATCTATTCAGTTCCTCGTCTTCCCCATTGAAGAGAGTCCCATTGTGCTCGGTTATCCTTGGTTGTCAATTCATAATCCTCATATAAACTGGTCCAAAAAACGAATCGACACTTGGAGCTTTGAGTGTTTAAAGAACTGTCTCCATTCAGCCCTCCCATCTCACGACAAGGGAGAAGAGGCTCTCTCTCCTCCTCCTGACATATCCTCTGTGCCCCGAGATTACCATGACCTAAGACAGGTCTTCAGCAAGGACCTCGCTCTCTCTCTACCTGCGCACCGACCTTATGACTGTTCCATTGACCTCCTTCCTGGAGCCCCTCTACCCTCGGGTCGCCTCTTTAACATCTCTCGTCAGGAACGTGAGGCTATGGAGAGAAACATCAGGGACTCATTGAAAGCAGGTCTTATTCGTCCATCATCATCTCCTCTTGGTGCAGGATTTTTCTTTGTTAAGAAAAAGGACAATTCCCTCAGACCCTGCATAGATTATCGAGCTCTTAATCAAATCACAGTTAAATGTAAGTATTCGCTTCCCCTTATCTCATCTGCTTTTGAACCGATTTCTAAGGCAACCATATTTTCGAGATTGGACCTCAGGAATGCTTATCACCTCGTTCGGATCCGTGCTGGTGATGAATGGAAGACAGCTTTCAAGACTCCTATTGGACATTACGAGAATCTGGTCATGCCGTTCGGGCTCACTAATGCTCCTGCTGTGTTCCGGAACTTAGTAAACAATGTACTTCGAGATTTCCTCCACCAATTTGTCTTTGTTTACCTCGATGATATTCTTATTTATTCCAACAGTCTCGAAGAACATAAGGACCACATACGACGGGTTCTTCAGCGGCTCCTGGAGAACCGTTTGTACGTAAAGGCTGAGAAATGCGATTTCCATGTCTCCTCCATAACCTTCCTTTGCTTCATTTTCGAGGGTGGACAGGTCAGAGCAGATCCCGCCAAGACCAAGGCCATCGCAGAGTGGCCAGCCCTGGAGTCCAGGAAGCCGCTTCAACGGTTCCTAGGATTTGCTAACTTCTGCAGAAGATTCATCAAGAACTTCAGCATCATCGCAGCCCCTCTCACCGCACTCACTTCCATTAAGGTGTCGTTCAGTTGGATCCCGGAGGCTGATAGAGCCTTTGAAGAACTCAAGCAACCATGCATCCAAGCCCCCGTTCTCATCCATCCCAACTCATCCGCTCAGTTCATCCTTAAAGTCGATGCCTCAGCCACCGGTGTGGGAGCTGTTTTGTCTCAACGTTCCATGTCAGATCACAAATTGCACCCCTGTGCATTCTTTTCCAAGAGGTTCACATCAGCAGAGGCCAATTACGACATCGGTGACCGGGAGCTCCTGGCCATTAAACTCGCCTTAGAGGAGTGGAGGCACTGTCTGGAGGGTACGGAGTTCCCAGTGGCCGTATGGACCGACCGCAAGAATCTATCCTATATTCAGTCAGCTAAGAGACTTAATCCTCGCCAATATCGATGGTCACTGTTCTTCTCCCGATTTCCCTTGGCCATTTCCTACCGTCCCGGATCTAAGAACCACAAAGCAGATGCCCTCTCCCGTCAATACCTATCTGAAGATTCCCCCAGTCAGCCTGAACCCATTCTTCCCCCCTCTTGTTTCATTGGGGCCCTCTCCTGGGGTCTACAACGAGCCATCCAAGAGGCTCAGAGAACTGAGCCAGACCCAGGAGGAGGTCCTCCCCGGCAAATTTATGTTCCAACATCCCTTAGAGCAAGGACTATCCAGTGGGGACATGCGTCGAGATTTTCATGTCATCCTGGTATCAGTCACACTGTAGCCCTTCTCCGACACTATTTCTGGTGGCCTTCTCTCAATAAGGACGTTATAGAAAATGTAACCGCCTGTCCTATCTGCAATAAGTATAAGACACCACACAAACTCCCCTCTGGTCTTCTCCAACCCCTGAGCCTTCCTTCCCGTCCTTGGTCACATTTCGCTCTTGATTTCGTCACCGGACTACCCACCTCCAAAGGCAAAAGTGTCATCTTTTCCATCATAGACCGTTTTTCCAAGGCCTGTCATCACATCGCTCTCCCTAGACTCCCATCATCAGCCGTTACCGCTCAAATACTCATCCACCAAGTTTTTCGTTTGCATGGCATCCCTACTGAAATCATTTCGGATCGGGGCCCCCAGTTCGTCTCCCAAGTCTGGAAGGGTTTCTGTTCTGCGCTAGGGGCCAAGTAACAGTTCTCCTCTGGCTATCATCCACAGACCAACGGTCAATGCGAACGACTGAATCAGGAAATTGAGAACACCCTTCGCTGCCTTTGCACAGACAACCCCACCTCCTGGAGCCAGCACCTACCTTGGATCGAGTATTCCCACAATTCTCACGTGTCATCAGCCACTACATTATCCCCATTTGAGATCGCCCTTGGATATCAACCACCATTACTTCCCTCTTCTCTCCCAGATCCTTTGGTTCCCTCAGTTCGAGCTCAAGTCCATTCCTTCCACCGCATCTGGAACCAAGCCCAGAGGGCCCTGCACCGAACAGCGGCTCAAAACAAGAGTGTCGCTGATCATAAACGTCTTCCCGCACCGGATTACTATCCAGGACAACAGGTTTGGCTTTCCTCTAAGGACTTCCCTTTCAAGTCATACTCTAAGAAACTTTCACCCAGGTTCCTAGGTCCGTACACTATTGAATCCATCATCAACCCATCCACAGTCAGACTAAGACTTCCATCTCATCTTCGAGTCCACCCAGTTTTTCATGCCTCTCGGATCAAGCCTGTCGTCTCTAGTCCTCACCTGCTTTTCCCACAGAACTCATTCATCGACCTCCCAGCAGTGTTCTTCTTTGGATCCTGGATTTCATCTCTGGTCAGTCTCCGTTCCACTTTTACCTGTAATCAGAACCATTACTCACCCGAACTCCGCCGCTCTCCTATGCCTGCCTGTCCGCCCTCCACCGTCTCCACCTGTGCAGAACAAAGGGCTCATCACTCACTCAAACCATCCGCTCCCCAGCCAGACTCAGTAACTGTTTCCTGCAGACCTCCTCCAAGCTTCTCAGAAGCCGACAACCGAGTAAGCTCTCTTCCGTTACTCATATCCACACTCCTGAACCCTCAACCGCAACTAACCTCTTACCTGTCTCCTCAGTCCCCGCTCCCGTTTGCTGGAATCCGTTGACGCTTCACCGCTTCCTCAGACTCCCGCTGTCACGTTCACTAACTTTATTGTTAATAAATATTTGAAAGAAAGATAAGGTCTCCTGTCATCTGGGTTTGCTGTCTGTACTTGGAGTCATTAAAACTTACAAGCATGACACACTGGTGATGTTCCAAGACAAATTCCAACAGTTTCTTCCTCAGCTCCTCTTTCTTGGGTAAAAAATGCAACGCTGATGTCTATGTCCACAAATAACACAAGCCCGACCGTGTTCTCCCTTGTTGTGGAGTTGCTAATGGTTAGCCTTCACCAGCTGTGATGCACTCTCCTCTTTCTGGCCCCCACCTTCCCATGGGCAGTCGCAAGGCAAAGTGGGCGTGGCCAGAATACACTTCTACGTAGATAACACGACTTTTTCTGATGCTCGTTTTTGCTGTCTATTTTCTTTCTGTGGTTGAAGCAGTAACGGGGGTAGGACAACAGTATCATGTGCAGCATACATGTCCTACTTAGAGTGGAGGATCATATTTTGTTAAGTCATTAAGTTTTAAACAGTTTCTCAGTGAATGAGACCTTTAATGTCTACTTGCGATGATTTCCTTTTTTACCTCAATGGTTCTGTATTTATAGGTCTTAAGAAAATTAAACATTGTCTTGAGTTAATCTAATGTCTAGTGTCAGATTACTTTTTTGTAATAATTGCTGGTTATAAGCAGGTTATTGCTGCTATAAGCATCTGTGGACACCCAAATGTGTTCCCTAACCAGGAAGCAAAGTGTATCTGTGAGATATACAGGCAAAGATGACAGATCCTTTCACTTCTGGCTTGCAAAAACGCCCTTCACAGACTAATTCTCAAATAACTCCACAAAGGAATCGAGGCCTTACATGACTAATCTCCTAATGCTTTGACAAATAGATAAAATGCAGCATACAGTGGAAGAAGGCAGGTACAAAGGCATTTCATTAGTTTTAATGTCAACCCATTCCCATACCAAGGATGTTAAATCCGGCCAGTTTTGACAAAGCTGAGAACTGGGGACTCATGAATAAAAAGGTAAAAATGACTGTTGGAGAAATCATTTTTGAGACATTTTCTTTGGATAACCATGCCAACACCTGTGTGAAAATTGTGGTTTTTATACATATTTTCTGCTTAGAGGTTCAGATTCAGATCCCTGTGTGGCATTGTTTTCTCAATTTTATTTTTTACATGCTCTTTAGTCAAGTATGGACGCCTACATTTATGTTCGGCCTAAGATATACCATGTCACAACATTTGTACAACACCCTGAAAATAGATGCTGATGTGTATAGAACCTATTATAGTCTGAAGAGGGAGATCCATGACCAAGTAGCATGTGCGTGACACAGTGAGTTCACAGAGCATAGAGGGGAACAATTGTATAACAGTTTAAATTTATTTTTTTATTTTCCACACAGATCTTGTGAAAATGTAGAAAATCCTGCCTGAGCAGACTTGCCTTGATTTTCTTTGTCTACAGTATAGTTCTAGGAATACATATAACACTAAGGGGGCAGGAGCTGTTGTGAGATAGTTACATTACATCTGGGGAAGCAGAAAACAGCTCAATTCTTCAAGAGCATTGCTCTACATTTTATTCAAAACTCTCTAAACTGATCATTTACTTGAGATGAAGATCAAAGATTTGCTTCTAATTAATGTGTGTTCAAAAGTGTACTTATCTAGGATAAAAGGCATCATAATTTGGTATTATCCATGTTTGATGTGGTGCAGGTATTGAAGTACAAACACATGCATGTCAACTACTTTAACCGGCAATACATACAAGATTTTAAAATGTAAAAAGATCCACAGAAAACAGATATGAAATCTGAAAATTGCAAGTATGCTAATCTTTTTTGTCTATTGCATTTTCTGATCTGATATTCACAATTATGCTGTAGAAACAGATGCCCATATTTTGTTGCTTTACTAAAGCAGCACTGATTACTAAATTTACAAAAATTGAAAATTGTTCAGAAATAATTCCCTGTTGCTAGAGACCTGCTGTGTTTTCTCACTTTTGTTGCAGCAGTTTGTGATACCATTACTGACTTCTGGCATCTTATTGAAAAAGCTGTGTTTCAGCAGTTAAATGGCTTCATAACAATGACAAACCGTTTTGATGCTTTTCAGTCTGGTTTCCGCGCTCACCACAGCACCGAGACTGTCCTCGTCAAAGTATTTAATGACATCCGCATAAATACAGACTGTGGAAGAACCACAGTGCTGGTTCTGTTGGACCTCAGTGCAGCATTTGACACTGTTGATCATGATATTTTATTGGAACGACTGGAGAGCTGGGTCGGACTCTCTGGTACAGTACTTGGCTGGTTCGAGTCTTACCTAAAGAACAGGGACTTCTATGTTTCAATAGGAAACTTTTCATCAGAACGAACAGAAATCACATGTGGGGTGCTCCAGGGCTCCATCCTGGGGCCCCTCTTATTTAATATCTACATGCTCCCACTAGGCAAGATTATAGCAACCAATAACATTAGCTACCATAACTACGCAGATGACACTCAGCTCTACATTACAATGTCACCAGGTGACTCTGAACCCATTCAAACCCTAAATCAATGCATTGACCAAATAAATGGATGGATGTGCCATAACTTTCTCCAGCTGAATAGAAACAAAACTGAAGTGATTATTTTTGGACCCAAGGAGGAACCATCAAGAGTCAGCACACAGCTTCAATTAATACAGCTAGAAACTACTGATCAGGTTCGAAACCTAGGTGTAGTAATGGACTCAGACCTGAACCTCCAGGGTCACATAAAGGCAATAACAAGGTCAGCGTTCTATCACCTGAAGAACATCTCTAGGATTAAAGGACTGATTTTGCAACACGACCTAGAAAAACTCATCCATGCGTTTATCTTTAGTCGGATTGATTACTGCAACAGCATCTTCACAGGTCTGCCTAAAAAGTCAATCAGACAGCTGCAGCTGATGCAGAACGCTGCCGCTCGCGTCCTCACTAGAACCAGGAAAGTAGAGCACATCACCCCAGTTCTAAAGTCCTTACACTGGCTCCCTGTAGCTCAGAGAATAGACTTTAAAATACTTTTACTAGTTTATAAATCATTACATGGCTTAGCACCAAAATATGTTGAAGACCTGTTGTCATGGTACCAACCACCAAGACCACTCAGGTCCTCCAACTCTAGCCTACTAAACATCCCTAGACTCAGAACTAAACATGGAGAAGCAGCTTTCACTTTTTATGCTCCCCTTATCTGGAACAGACTTCCTGACGAGTGTAGAGCTGCTGAAACTCTGAACTGCTTTAAATCGAGACTAAAAACCCATCTGTTTAGAATTGCCTTTGAGTAAATGCTTGATGTCATATGTATGAAATGTGTTCATGCTCTCTTGCTTTTTTTTTCTCTTGCTTTATTGTGTATCATGTGTAATGTGTGTTTCTTTTATGTGTTTTTTTTTAAATCACCAAATCATGTAAAGCACCTTGAATTACCCTGCTGTTGAAAGTGTGCTATACAAATAAAATTGCCTTGCCTTGCCTTGCCTTACAGGAATTAGCTTGGTTCACATCGGATGCGGAAGCGGTGCATAATGGAGACCACTTCAATTCGGCGCCCTTGTTAACCTACCAGACGCGAAGCGCCGCGATCCTCCCCCAACCGGCTCAAGCAGTGAAGTGATGTTTTTGGCGTCTGGTCTATTTTTTGCGTGAGCCGCGAGCGATTCGTTTCAATTGGGGCAGGAAGTTACACCAAGAATCACCAGACAATCCGGTCAGTTTTCAAAGTAAAAGCAATTTCACTAAATAAAATACCGCCATTGACAAATGCGATCATATTTGTGTGTCTAAACAGACTATAGAGATGAAAATAAACACACAAACACACACACATGCACATCTGTATTGCTACGCATATTAGGACTTTATATTGACTTCCATTCATTTTAATAGTTGCATTTATGCAATACCAAAATCCCTAACCATTACCAGTTTATTCCTAACCCTAACCTTAACCAAAATATAATTCACACCATACCTCTAAACCTAAACCCTAACCCTAAAAAAGGGGGTCCACCGTATTAGGACCAGGCTTTGGTCCTTATAAGGTTATTTACTTACCCATGATGAAAAAAATAGCTCTGAAAAAACAACAGCTGAGCAGAAGCGCTTGTCGACCGTAGCGGAGAAATACGTGTCTGGTGTGAACAGAGGGGCAGCGGATAGCACGTGGTGTGAACCAGGCGTTAGGCCCTGTCCACACGGGACCGTTTTATTTTGAAACGGGTTGACGGTCTGAGAAAACACCTACGTCCACACGAGACTGTTTTCCATTATCCAGACAGAAACACAGAGATGGCCCAAAATCATGTTTTTACTTCTCCAGATCTGTAAGTAGCGCTAAACAGAAATAATAGGGCATGTGAAAAAACCTCGACACAAGGTTAGCAATAAACAACAAAAAAGCAAGAATGGTGAACAACAAAATGTGAGTGGACTGTTTTGTAGAACTTTGTGTATCTGCTGCAAAACCATTAATGAGTCTCTGCAGCAGCACAGCACAGCCACAAACATGGAATTCTCGATTGTTGTTATGTATAAAGTGTTTGAGGTTATTGCTCAGGCTTGAAGTCTGGATAATAGAGGGATTATCAGTCTATGTCACTCCCTGCTCTACTGCGAGTGTCGTATGCAGAAAGAGACACGATCATGTCTTGTGCTATTGGTTGCACAAATCCCTTTGATAAGAACAACAAAATGTGCAAGTTCTCTAGAATTCCATCGACCCCCATACCAAAAGACGTCTTTGGTTGCAAGCCATCAGAAGAATCAGTTAGAAAGATGATGAAAAATGCTAAAATCTGCAGCAATTACTTCATATCAAGTAAGCCTTGGCTAACAAACAAGCTAACATCGCTAACCAATGCTGCAAATGCTAACCACAAAAAATAACAATGCGATCCGGAGCTATATAAAGGGCCGATGTCTCTTTCTGCAACCAGGTTGAGCACACATCCGCTGTGTTGATAAACAAATAATTCCTCTATATGTCAATTCAATTCAGTTTCTTTATATACCGTCGATTCACAACAGATGATTAAGACTTGCCAACCGCAGCAATCCTTCAGCAATCCCTCATACTGAGCAAGCATGTAGCGATGGTGGAGACGAAAAACTCCCCTTTAACAGGAAGAAACCTCCAACAGAACCAGGCTCAGTA
Source organism: Valencia hispanica (assembly GCA_963556495.2). NCBI lineage: Eukaryota > Metazoa > Chordata > Actinopteri > Cyprinodontiformes > Valenciidae > Valencia > Valencia hispanica. Next base: position 30,669,499 of record OY747705.1, on the reverse strand, counting down.
GGAGCGGCCATCTGCCATGACCGTCTGGGGATTTGACAAGACAGAGACAAGAAGAAGAGAAGATCTGATATGAGAGTACTTTCTATGTTACAGAAAGTAAAAAGTTGATAACATGACACGGTGGATGTTCAGTTACTGGGAGCAACGTTTTCAATGTAGAGAAGTTTTAGCTGTCCAAATCAGGGGTCGCGTTAACTAAATATTTTCCATATTTGATCGTGTTTTTTTAGAATGGTGACGGATTAGTATTCACACCTCTGACCACTTGGTGCAAATGCGCAGATATTTTCAACATTACACAGGGAGTACTAACTAAATCAATTAAAAAATATATTCCCATGAGAGCGTCTGAGCGACTGTTACTATTGCAGCTGGTAAGACGCACTCTAAAGAGTCCGGTGTCATGCCAACTACTGGCATATGCTGTGGGATTTCCTCCCGCTGAAGTGATACCTTACAGTTCAGGAAATGGCTAGTTCAGAGAGTCTTTTCGACTTCTGATGACTTCAATTGAAAAATGTTCCCTCATTTCAAAACTTTGAAGTGGCAATTAATTCCAGTCTTCAGTGTCTCCAGCACAGATTCAGCCTCTAGAAAAACATCTAAACCCCTATGAGAAGTCATCTGTCCGAGACAATAATCCAAAACATCATGACAATAACCTCTGCAGGAATCCCACTATGCACAAATGAATGCGCATTTCAGATTTATGTGGAGCGAAGAAACTTGTGAGACTGTGCGTTCATGCCACAGCAGGTGAACTATTGGTATTTTAAGTACAATCATTTCATTTTTTATATGTAGATCTCTGTTGAGCTTGTCGCTTGAGGCATGTCGCCCAATAGTGCACGGTGGGGACTGGAGCGCATTCTTTTTTATTGACAGCTCCCTCTTGTGGATTTGCAAATCTATTGGTCAATGCTCAGGTTGGTTTGGGTCGCTTTTCCCCCTCTATAAATGAAATCATCAATGTGATACTGAATTTAACATTTCCTGTAGTTATCTTTGTCTAATATTAAAATCTGTGACTTTTTTGTGACAAAAAAAGCACAAGCGGAATAATTCTAGGGGCCAAATACTTTTTAAGAGTACCGTAAAGATGTCCTCTGGGAGACTCAAAATTATTACTTATAAAATGGGATTTCTGTTCAAAAACACATAATATATCCCTATGAAGCAAATCTGGTTTACCTTTGAATGGTAATATTGTTACACAAAATAATTGCAGATGCCTGTCAAATTGCTACTTTGGAATGTCACGGCACATTAAATGCTGTATAAATAAAGTGTTTTTCTGAATTTATAATGACTAATTCTATAAAAAAAATACTTTGAACTTCCTTAATACCTACGCCAAGAAGGTTATGTTTTCGCCAGGTCTTTTTTGTCTTCCTGTTAGCAACATAACTCAAGAAGTTGTAGACAGATTTTGATGAAATTTTCAGGAAATATGGGACCAGGAGCAAGTGATTATATTTTGAGATTTTGGGGGTGAGCTGCTGTCTTGGGGGGGTGACTGAGCTGCCTTGGCGGAGGTCTGCGCTCTACGGGTACTTTTTTTAGTCGTTGATTGTTCCATATTTTATGGAAGGTACATCAAGTTAGAGCAAGCTACATCAACAACTCTTCATTTTACTAAGGCAATATTCATTAATAAATCTTTTTTTAATGTCAGTAACCTGTGTGGTATAGGTTTGTGACCGTTAGCAATTGTTAGTGATGATGAGTTGAAAGTGGCAACTGAGGAGGAACCATTATGATGTTGACACTTCTGAACTTCTCTTAGTTTTGATTAAAAAAGCTCTTAGTTACATAACAAGTCCATATCACCATTAGCACTTGCTCTTGTAACAGATATTAGATCTACATTATTAGCAAGAGCCTAGATGGACGAAAAACATAGAACTTAGCCTGGCTTTGCAATGCAGGTAATTTGTTTTACATGCCATTAGCTTTTGTAAAAAAAAAAAAAAGGTTCATATGCTGCAAGGACAAAAACATTCATCATCCTTGCTGTGTTATCATTTAAGTCATGCAATCATATGTTGTGAGACTATGTTTCACAGAAGCAATGAGGAGAAAAAATACATCTTCAGTTGTATGTCTCCCCTGCTGCGCTTCCATGTAAAGCATCAATCCATTCACAGTGTGAAAATGTTCCACAGTTAACTAGCTTACAGACACAAAAACAAACATTCTCAATATACATATCAAAGGCTCAAACCACTTGCTTATAGAGCTGCGACACCCCAAATCTATTACTTCTTCTTTTCTTTGTTCTCCCTTTCCTTCCCCCTCTCTATACATCTTTCTTCACATGTGTGATATGTCAAAGTCTTATTTCAATGTCTTGGCACCACTTATAGTCAAGGCAAACATAAGGTGGTGTGTGTTGATGATTGTCAGCAATGGCCATTAATCATCTGTCAAGCTTCCCTTCTCAAAGGGGGTAAATACACCCAGTGAATTATGGTTGTTTTAGTCTGCAGGCGGAATCCCACATGACAGCCACCAGAAGGCCGTGACAAAATCGTTTATGAGGAAATAGTTTATCATGGCCATAGTAAACAAAGTCCATCATACATTAGCAGAGTAATGGATCTTGGTGTTAAACCCTGAATTATTCCACTTAGAATCTGCTATAGGTATGAATAATCTGAGACATGCTCTCTTACATGAAATATTACTCAAACATTTTTTCTTTGTCTCCTGAAATCTACGTTACATCATCTGTTTATCATATTTTGACACATCGATATCCTTTTCAGTAAAAGAAAATGCTGGTCAATTCAAAATATGAATATAAATCTCCCAGGGGTATGAAAAATCTTAGGTTAAACTGTACATCAGAATGAAGACACCTTTCATCTAGTTATTCACAAGCAATAATATGTGAATAAGGTGAGAATTTCCAAAAAGTACCAAATTGATCTTCTAAATATTTCTTTTAAAAAGCTTGAATTGTTCTCCTAATTTGTACGTGTATCAGTTTTTTCTGCAAATCAGCTGACCAATACAGTTTATAGCATTCACAAAGTTTCTATTCAGTCAACATATCATTTTTTCTCAAACTGCGTTCTCTGTCTCAGTTGTTGTAAAAGAGAAATCTGATTATGCTTTTCTTTCTTCACCTATGTTTCACTTTTCTCCTTCGTTACTCCAGTTTGCATTCAAATTATATATAGCCTTATTTAACTTTGATTTGCTACATGTGCTGAAATATCAAAGTACTATACATTCTGGACTGGTCATAGAAAGGTAAACATTTAAATAACAATGTCTTTAGCAGCTTTGACACATTTGAAGAACAACTATCGGTAGTTGAGGTGTGTGAGATGAGAACAACGACTTACTGTGCTTCACACTTTTGGTAGAAAGTCAGAGGTTTTACCCTATGGACACTGTATTGAAAAGTAACAAAACAGGGGGGCAATGAGGCCAGTTCAACATCTCGTCCTGCAAAGTGGCCCAATCATTAACAGATCTGACTCTCCTTTTCCTGACTGCACGCGTTGGTCCTTGCCAGAACTGCATTCCACTGAGCCCCCTTAGGCGATTGCAGCAAATGGATCCCATCATATGGACAGACGTATGTGGCTAAATGCAGGCCGTTTAAATGTGGCAGGACTTTTTTTCTGAATGCACTAAATGCTGTGGGCAGCAGTTAATGATTGTCAAGCTTGTGGCACATGGCAGCACGTAGGAATTCACGTTTGTTAGATCCAGTAATCTGCCGCAACAAATGATCCTGGACTTAAACTGTTGCCAGCAGCATCTGTCGTAGGGAGGTTTTTGTCAAGCTAAAACACAATGTGACTACACAGTCTGACAATGAAAGTTAATCATCAGTCACCAAGTAAAACAGAATTTCATTTAAAAAGTTTTAAAAAGACAAGGGCTTGATAGTTTTTGTTCTAGTTTCCTGTTATGCACCAGTTCTTGATATCTTTGCTCCGATTCACCAGCTGAAAAATAATTACTCCTGCAGTCTCTCTTTCCAAGCTATTTGCTTTGGAAAAGCCATGAAAGTAGTCTGTTTTGACAGTTTCCTTAATAACATGTTGAAAACTAGTTTGCACTCCGTCAAAGTCTTGAAATTCTATTTCAGATGGAGGAATCATTAATAATGATAGTAGTTAATCAGGAGTTGACCCGTAAATGTCTAGATATTGGTAGGTGGGACTGTTTAGACCATCAGTAAATGGGGTGCTCAGGAAATCAAACCACTTTATATTCCATTTGGAGAAAATATGCACTCCTGCATTGAAGAATATCTTGTTAGGGTTGCTACAGAGGTGTCTCCTCTGAAAAATGGTTCAAAGGTAGAGTAAAAATAATTTCATAATCCATTTCTCTTTTTAAAAACCGTTAAATACATTTGAGCCTATTATATTTTAAATACTTTAGTTAAAATTCTTTTTGAGGGTAATTCTTTTTGAGCTTGATTGCTGTGTCATGTTTTACATAAATTCGAAAAAGGATGAAAGGTATGGTGTCTGTTATGATACGAACACAAATGGTGCAACCAAAAGAACAGTTGGACATCAGGTGATTAAATACCAACTTTCATAATAAGAATACAACCACTTAGGGTTACAGTAACTCCATTTACTGTTATGAGAAAGCAGATTGTCCTCATACTAAAAACCAGGGCCCTTATTTATCAAGCGTACTTATGCACAAATCTGTGCGTATTTTGTGCGAAGGAACTATTTTACGTGATTTGGTATTTACTATCTTGTACTTAACAGTCCTAATTGTTTCAATCTGTGTGATACTAAGACATAAACAAAGGGAAAAGTACAAAGTATGATGTTCCTCAGTTATGTTCCTGAAGGATCAGCAGAAGCATGTTGTTTTTCTTCTCCATCTTGATAGATATTCATCAAAGTGCTGATGAGCTCTAGATTCTTGCCTTATACAGGTAGTTTCTGCTTAATGATGTTGTAGTTTAACAACAATTTCAATGTTTTATAAGTTCTCGGTATATAATACTTTGTGACTTTTAAATGTTTAAATATGTTTTAATCAAAAAACTAATTGACCTGCCTTTCAAGCATTTGTTGCATATACAAATAAGTTGTCTTCACATGTAGGCCTATGTGTGTCATTTGAAGGGACTTATATTTGTTCTTCATTTCTACTTTCAGATACTGCTTGTGAATAAATATGTATGCATTGACAGAGCCACAGCAAAGTGTAATAAAATCAAAACTGTTTCACTGCTCTATTAGTAATGATCTAGTGATTCACTAAGCCCTGCTAAATGTCTAACTTATAAATACAATGCAAATTTTTTTTTATTTTTATTTATTTATCAATATTTGGTTCTGTAGATTTAAAACTTCCTTTGCGGGTGACTAAGTGATTGATTTCAAAAGGCTTTAGATTACGTTTAGTACATATTATGGGTATATTAATGCCAACTTAATATATACTACTGTATAATTTATTAGTAAACCAGCATCATATAATTCAGCATTAATTTAACCTTCTATTTACCAATCTAACATGGATATTTTTTCTGTCTTATTGAACAACAGTTATTATACACTCAAAAAGTCCAGGAGTCTGATTTCTGTCCCAGTATTATGACTCCTTTTCAGCCAGAGATAAGTTCACATCAACCAAAGACTAGGTGAAAGATCACAATGAGCAACCCATTTAATCAAGTTATAAGTTCATTACCATCTGATAATGAACAGATATACAGTTGGGAAAAAAGTATTTGGCATCCACCGATTGTGCAAGTTGGGTCACTTAAACAGATAAGAGGTCTGCAATTTACAGCAAAGGTACAGTTTCAACTGTGAGAGATAGAATGTAAAAAAGATTCCAGGAAATCATATTGTATGCTTTATATATTATATTGTATGCTTTTTAAAGAATGTATTTGTGTAAGTGTGCAGAAAATAAGTATTTGGCCAATAACCAAAGTTCACTTCAATGCTTTGTAAAGTAACCTTGGTACACTGTACCTGGTATTTTGGGCCATACTTCCTACACCCTCCAGCCAATCAGAATCAAGTATTCACCCATACCATGGTATAATTTCTGTTAATGGACACCTCGTCAGGCATTATCCCTTACTTATATATATATATATATATATATATATATATATATATATATATATATAATCTGCTAAACGACTCTCCACCGACCCAGGGTGTCTCTGAGGGTGTAGAGCACGTGACAAATGTTTGGATGGAATGACTGTTTCAGATCCATTGTTACCATCAGACCCAGTAAAATAACTATTTAATACTTGTCCAAGGGAGGTTCTCCACTTGATAAGAGGACACGGTTTCTTTAGGAGTCATGAAGAATAATCTTCTCAGGAATGCTTGAAGAAAAAGGGTTTCCAGAGAGCAGTTGCGAAAAAGTGTAAGAACTTACGGAAATAGGCAGCAATCGACGTTGACTAATAAGACAGCAAATATATTTCCTTTGTCAGTCTTACACAGGCTAATAAGCTGTCTCTTTTGGAGTGCTAAACTCACACATCTCAATTTTCTGGTTCTTAGTCCCCCCTCTTTTCATCATGTATGATCTCATCACGTTGTCCCTTCTATGGTGTCTCATTTGTTTCTTGTTTGTGTGATGTCCCACTTTTAAAGTCCTTCTGAGGTCTTGAAAGTTCCAGCTACGTCTATAGTTCATGAAACAGTCCATATATGTTATAAAACTCTGTGGTGTGAACCCCTGAACTGAGTTCATCAAGGACAGAGATACTCCTAGAGAAAAATATCATGAAAAATCCTCCAAAACACTTTAACTATTGAAACAATTGGAAATCACTGACACAAAAGGTGATTATTTTACATCTAGATTTAAAGTACAATCATAAACAGAAAAAAAGAACACTGAATATTTTCTTAATGTAAAACAAAGACTAACAGCTTATTTTTAAAATTCAAGGCATAAATTGTGTCTGTTAGTACAGAAAAACCACCCCCACAAGCTGGAGTTGTAAATCGAGAGTCTGAGTTAAACTGCAGAGAAAAACAGAAAGCAATAGTATCACAACTGATGGTGGCCCAATGCTACACATATTTTTTTAATGTATGGTCGGAATAATAATGATGGACACCAAGCACAATATATCAGTCTGTCCTTTGAGGCCAATGTGATTTAGTCATAGGGCTGAAGGCATCTTAGGTTTGTTGGGGTCATTGTCCACAGGCAAAGGATGGACCTGACTGAGAACTCTAATCATGTTCTTTAGAAAATTACTAGAATCCAAACTGTCACTCAAACTGCCTTCCTGTTGATAATACAAGATTTTAAGATCTGATGCTACAGGTTTTTGGCAAATGTTTTTATTTATGGTTGCAGAACTTATTTATAAATTCATCAATGAAAGTGTTGTTGTTTTTTGCTACAATGACAAAGTTCTCCCTCTTGTTCTGTAGAATGTGGGGCTAAACTACCTTTAACCACAAGGAACAGTATGTTTGGGAGGTTTTTACCATCTTCATTTGTATTTGCCTCCTCCTCTATACATATAAATGTAAGATACAAAACAGTAGAGTACATCAATCTGACGTAACATTATGACCACCTCCAACTTTCTCTAGCTGTGACAATACAGGGATACTTGAAAATATCAAAGTTAAAGCACTTCCTAATTTGTTCATTTTGACGTTCACTATTTGATTGCTAAACTTTGGTTCATTCATTATATTGTAATGTATACTTTAAATTTGAACATCTTTACTATTTAGATTTGACAATAAAGTTTTTAAAGTGGATTTAGAAAATTGTATTATTAATAAAACATTTCTGCAGTTCAGATAGAGATGAAAACCCTCCAAACCCTATTCAAATTCAATTCAAAAATACTTTATTGTTCCCAGTGGGAAATTAAGTATTATTGTAGCTCATACAATTAAGTAATTCTTCATTAATTTCTCAATTCTTGATTCAGTGCAATAGACAGTGGAGTGGATAATATGAATACATGTATAAACAGGTGTTAACTAAGTAATTGCAAAGACAAAAGTCCAACATTAATAGGTTTTAATCCCTTTCTATAATTTTTTATAGAGCCTAAAAGCTATTTATATTTGTAATAGGGTACATATTACATTAATTCAATTTCCCAAAAACTATAAAGCAGCACTTAAGAAGTTTATTGGATGGTGAATTGATGCCAAAAGATTAAAAGATAACCTCTTTATAAATGTTGTTTGAGAGATGCTTTTCAAATGTTTATGTGGAAATACACGCTTAAGGACAAACAGTACAGGTTATAAATCATAATCTACAGCAAAGAAAGGTTAGAGGTGCCCTAGATGTTATGGATTTGAAGATAATAGTTTTTATTTCAGCCATTAAAGACTTGACTCTCACTTCCAGCAAAATACTTTTCCATCAATCTGAGACAGAGTAGCTCGTCTGGTAGAATGCACCAGACCAGCAAGCATTTGCTCCCTACAGTATGTGCATCAGTGAGCCTTGACTGCCCAGGACCATGTCTGTAGTTCTCTACAGTTCCTTCCTTGGATAACTTTTGAAAGATAGCAACCACTGCATATGGGGAAGCTGTAGTTTTGTAATGGACGATTTTACCTAGTTCCATAGCCATCACAATGTTGCCTTTGAAAAACTTGGTTAAATACTTACACTTACAATTTTTGGCTCCTAATATATCAACTCTGAGGAAAATATTTTGACTTGCTGCCTAATGTAATCCACTCACGAACAGGTGTCATAATCAATCCATAATTTAATTCACCCCACCCCACCTTTCACTGGTCATGATATTATGCCTGATAAGTGTATATGTAAGGTACAGCCACAAACAATCAATTGAAGATTTTTCTGTTCTCGCTCTCATTCTGATGTGTTTAACTAACTATCATGGGCCTAAGTATCTCTGAAAGTTGCGTACTGTATATCAAAATCTGCTTTCAGTTTTTGTTATTTTACCAAGTTTGATTATTACTCTAGTTCACAGAGTTTCACAGTTGCGCTTAGGGTAAATCCCAGTATTGTGAAATATCTTACTTCACAGACTGCAATCTCACATTCAAACCCTGTATAAAAATTCTACTTTTGGTGTTAAGATTATGTAAAAAAAATCATTAGATTGGAAAGGCTAAACCTGACCTGACTAAAATCTTTTAGGTTTTGTAAAAATATCCAATTTGTATTTAGGAAATAAAATGTTTTCATGATGTTTTGAAACTGATTCATAAAAGTGACACAAAAGACAAAAGTTGGCATTATTATACAAGGTAAGATTCTTGTATATGGTATAATATGAGACTAAGTGGTGCCAAACTGTGGATCATTTATCTGGGTCTACTTATGTCCCTTTTTCATTAGGGTCGGCCCGGACCATATCGACTCAGCCCGTATTTACCACATTTCCAATACCTCCGTCAGGGCCGAGCCGATCCCTTTTTTGGAACTACCTCTGACTCAGTCCGAAGCGCGCTGAGGCGACCCAATCCACACCCACCTATGGACTGATTGTTCTGGTAAAGTGATGTCATTCTCACTGCTACCTGTGTTGTGACAAACTGTGGTTGTACCAAAATAATATATAATCATACGTGGATATATATAACCTGCCTCCACCATATCACTGATTATAACCATTCAGCACCTGTGCACACCGCTCTGGCTCACCTTTTTAAAACGCCCCTTGTGCCTCCGTCAGTTGGTTTTTCCCATCTGTTTACCTCTGAGAAGCAGCATGGAGCAGAGAAGCCGCACAAAGTTAAGAATTAAACCAAAAAGGAAAAAAAGGTATTAAGTTGGCATTCGTCCAATCAACAAGGCTGTTATTCCCTCGTACGCGTAGCGTATTTCACAACGTCGTCAGAAGACGGAGAAAAGTAAAAAAAAATATCCCTCGCTGGAGTGTCACTGGAAAATGACGTCACGCCACGAATGGTATCAAAGCATCTAAATATTTCAACGGATGTGAGTTATCAAATTAAATTACTGTATTACGTTCTCATACTGACCACATCAAGAATGAAAACTCAAGCTTTGGAAATTTGTTCAAGGGTGGAAAACTTCGGAAGATTTCCTGGTGCCGTGGAGCGCCTATCGGGGACATCATCACGTTGCGTTCCTCATCCAGCCACCGATGTGAATTTTCCATTAATTTAAAATTCCTCTTTTGTGTGTGTGGTCATAGTACATGAGAGTTAAACTAAAGGAAAACAAAAAACTTTGTTTTTCTGTAGTGTATCCAAACTTTGTGTGTCCTGTCCAAGCACTCATTCCGGTTTCACAGAATGACACAACTGTCAAGTAAGTTTTGTTTAATGTTTATTATTCTTTCAAAAAAATTTACATATTGTAAATATTTGTGTTTTTTGTGCTTATAGGTCTTGGCTGTGGGGCTAAAAGAAAAAACTGTGGACCTTCACTTGCCGGACTCTATCTTGTATTTATGCTAGGAGTACCATTTTCAGACACTTGGGTAGAGAGTTTTTTTGTTCTGTTACTAGATTTGTGAATTATACAGCAATGCAAGACAACAAATGAATCGAATTTCGTCTGAGCAGTTGTTGTTTTTTCACTTTTGTCAGTTCTTTCAAAACAAAAAATATCAAAGGGTGTATATTGTTTAATATATGTCCTTGTGTGAATAGCATATACAAAACGCAAATCAATATTAATAATAACCACACTCAAAACTATCCTACAAGTCAGGAGGGAGACCTGACTGGCACCCCATAACCCTTATTCCACAAAACAAGTAAAAGAAAAATACCCTAAAACCAAAGCAAAGCCCAAGTAAGCCATCACATATAATATTGGCACCCCAGATGGGACCTTGTTTAAAGAAAAGTGACAAACTGTGAACAGAAAGTGCAGAAGAAAAAGAAATGCCAATAAACAACACAAATGAGCACAGAAGACAATGAAGTTCTTAACCCAATGGAAAAAGGGGTATCCTTTCCAAGTGAGTTACCAGCAAGAGATAAATGCCTCGCAGCATATACACTTTTGGATATGGAGTTGACAGGAGTGGACTTGCTCAGGTCTCCATTGCTCAGCCTTGTTTTCCGCCTCAAGAGGAGCCACAGGCCCGGTCCGGAGCTCAATCCCAGACGGTGGACCTGAACTAAAAAATGGAGGAATTAAAAGAGAGGATGAAATGTGAGATGAGCAATATGGAATAAAGGATGAACGAATCAAACAAGGAACAAAAACAAAAAGTATATGGACACATGGATGCACAATTCGAATACCTAATTTCACAGATCAAATCTTCACTTTGTTGAAGAATGAAACATCAACAAGCTGAGTTGCTGCAGGAATTTCAAACTTTACTGGCACCAGTAACTGCAAGTTACTGCAAGAAATCACACGCTTGCAGAGGGAGCTCTTGGACTACAAATCCTCCATGAAGTTAATGTTTGAAGAAATGACAGCAAATTTTAAGTCTGTGCAGTCCAGCCATCAAGCTATACTGGATCATACAGTCTATTATGACATTCCTGATACAGTGAAACTTACAAGTAAGCCCCGAATGCAATCTACTGCCCTGCCTGGAGTTCAAATTGCAGCACCTGGTTTTACCACCTTGCCTATGAATCGAAGCAGAGACATCGGTAAAAGACCTGTAAAATTGCAATTTCCAAATTATGGAAAAATGGAAGACATGTCAGATCCTCTATAGTACCTGGAAAGGTGTGAGGACTACCTGGCACTCAATTCATTAACTGATGAAGAGCTCATGGCAACATTAAGAAATGTGTTACATGGCACAGCCAGGGATTGGTGGTATGTTGCTAGAGACAAAATGCATACCTGGAGAGAATTTCAAAAAGGCTTTCGAGCTGACTTCCTCACAGAGGATTATGAGGATGAGTTGGTGGAAAGAATAAGAAACAGAGTCCAAGGAGACAATGAGAGTATGTTTTTTGCTTACGTGTACCAATCACTATGTAAATGCTGGAAGCCAAAAATTACAGAGGAGGAAATAATTAAAATGATTTTGAAAAATATTAATCCTCAATTAGCTACCCAGTTGCGGAGTAGTAGAGTTGTCACAGTTAATGAGCTTGTCTGTTTGGGACAACAATTGGAGAGAGAGAGAAATAACATCAATACGAACACAGGAAATGGGGAAATGCATTAGCTAAGCCACCTGACTCCAGGCATCCAAACACCGAAAATGCAGTGTGGCCAAGATCAAATAACTACCAAAATCCTAACCACCCACCTCAACCATTCTGTTGGCGCTGCAAAGGCAAGCATCCACCTGCTGCATGTGCTCATGGTGGCCTAAACCGCACCTCCTCACCACAAACCCCTCCGCCACAGCCTAACTGGTCAGCTCATAAAGGACCAGCCACACTGGGAGCTATTACCACCTCGGGACCTCCAGAAGAAGCTCACGCTCCTGTTTCCCCTTGTGTAAGATCTGTACCGTGCCAACGAATGGTCCCTATCAATATTGGATCTTGGAAAGGAGTGGCAATTTTGGACAAAGGAGTTATGAAGGAGGACTTATGAACCTTGGGAGAGAGGACCTTTATATCTAGCAAATGGAGAAGGTCGACAACCACTTGGGTGGAGCGAGATGACTGTAACCTTACAAGCACAAACTAATGTGGTGCCCTGTGTATTCCTACCTTTCCAGCTGTACTGGGCCTTGATTTCATTTTTCTCTTATGTCTACAATTTGATGTTTTTGAACATCGATATTGGTTTAAACCTAACTGGAGACAACAGTATTCATTTACACAAGAGTCATCAGCGTGGGCAAATGCATATTACCAACAGAATTCATGACTATTGAGCAAAACCTGATATCGCCACTTATTCTGGGACATTCTAATTTCAATTTCCCAATTGTTGTATACACTGACGCCAGTGATGTCTGCATAGGAGCAGTCCTCGCACAACGTACTGGTTTGGGTATGGAGCTGGAGCTCGCTTTTGCCAAACTCACCTTAAATAAAGCAGAGCAAAATTATTCCACCACAGAGCAGGAGTGCCTCGCCGTTGTGTGGGCCATAGAGAAATGATGATATTATCTTGAAGGAAGACATTTTACTGTTGTAACTGATCATTCCTGGTTAGTGTGGGTTTTGAAGACCCAAAATTCAAGTACCAGACTGATCCGGTGGGCTCTGCGCCTTCAGGAGTTTACCTTCATGATGGAGTATCATAAAGAGAAGTATAACACTGTTCCAGACGCCCTTTCACGAGCTCCAGTGGAGGACCCAGAGCATTCTCCTGTCACCTGTGCCGTGGTACTCTGGTCGAAAAGAGACACTTCCAACAACCTCCAAGTGACAGATGAGAACATCTGGAGAGCTCAGCAACAGGATCCATTTGCACAAGATCTATAAAAAGTAATCATGGAGAAAGGAGAAGTAGACGAAAGTCAAACAATCAAATACACCGTGTTGAAAGAGAAGGTATACCATGTGGTCAAGTTTCCCCACAAGACCATCTACCAAGTATACATTCCTCCTTCGCTGCATCAACAACTCCTCCACCATTACCATAACGACCCACTGTCTGGTCATTTTGGAAGATACAAGACCTGTAAAAGACTTCAAGCTCTAGTTTATTGGCCGAGGATGAGCCTCTATGTCAGAGATTATGTACGCTGCTGTCAAATTTGCCAATTGTACATACCTGAAACCCAAAAACCGCCTGGGAAGCTTCAGCAAACTGAAGTTTGCGGACCTTGGGAGATGCATGGTGTCGACATCTTGGGACCTTTTCCCGGCAGCTCTAATAGTAACCTATACCTTTTAGTCTTTGTTGACTATTTCAGCCGCAGGGTAGAGATGTTTCCCCTGCAGAAAGCCACAGCCAAAGTTGTTGCACAGCACTTATAAATAATAAATACTAACTTGCTGGGGTGTTCCTACGTACATCTTGTCTGATCAAGGACCTCATTTCCTACCATCTGTCTATGAATAAAAAAATAAAATGCAAGAAGTGGAAAGTCATGCCCAAGAAAACCTCTGCATACCATCCACAGACAAATCTGACCAAAAGAGTGAATCGAAACATTAAAGCCATGCTTGCTTCCTATGTTGACGCTAAACACGAATCCTAGGATAGGTTCTTACCTGAATTTCATTTTGTCTTTAAACACCGCAGTTCATGAATCTACTGGAGTGACACCTGCAGAACTAAACATTGGTTGCCCTATCAGAGGCCCTTTGGACCCTAAACTGAGCCCGCATCTGGGTAACCCTGACACTGCTCTCTATGCCACTGTCAAGCAAATAGCTGAGTTACAGGGATTCATAGTTGACAACCTGAAAAAAGCATAACAAACACAGAAACAACAATGTGATAAAGGAGATGGAAAAGTTTCTGAGAAAGATCGTGTCTTCCTGGTGCCGTGGCCTGTAGTGCTGGGCGGTTTGACCAAAAAATGATATCACGGATTTTTTCAAAATTGTGCTGGTTTACAGTTTATGACGTTTTTCTTTTTCATGCATATACAGGTGTTCAATGCATTTTCTACTGGTTGAGAGAGGAATTACTGCAGAAAATTGACTTAGGATGGTCTACTTTACTGTCATTAGTGAATATTGTAGAATAATTCCACACTAGTAATACAGGTTTGTATGGCCCCAGAAAATCATGCTGTTGTTTACAAATAAGAGCCTTTCATGATTCTAATGAACTGAGGAATCAGAATGCAAAGACAATTGCATTCAAAATACAGAACTTTTATTTTTATATTTTATTTTGAACAACACAATTAGAACAACTTGGAATACTTTTGCTAGTACAAGTACAATCAACTTGGCTAAAGTACTTTCTGTTCGGCATTTCCTACCTGGGATCAAGCATCTTGATCATCTGCTTGAAGCCTTCTTTTTCGACTGTATTAAGCGGGACCATGTCTTTGGCTATGTGGTTAGTGATAGAATTTGTAATCTCGATCCATCGTTTGCTTTTTCTGTCGTAGTAAGTCCCTTTAGCAAACGCGTCTTTAAGTGACATTTGGCTTGACTTTCCTTTAGCTTACCTGCTGATGTGGAGGGCGCTGAGTCCGGGGCTGACTTTAATTTAATACATTCTTGATATTCCAAGACGTGTTTGCGGCTAAGGTGCTGGAGCAAATTGCTTGTGTTGCCGCCTTTGGCGAGAATTTTAGCCCGACAGCACTTACATAAAATGGTTGTTTGGTCGACGTCGGATTTTTGGAAACCAATAAGCCTCCAAACAACAGACCCGGCTCCTCTTTTTGGCACAAGTTCTTCTGTGTCATGTTCTACTAATTCTTCAGTGGCATCCATCGTCCCTGTAACGTAACAGAGCACTGCTGTTTGTTTACCCTCACTCGTCTCTGCTTAGAAGTGCAACATTGTAAAGGGTCCGTCTGAAACAGTGTCACGCTGCGCAGCGTAACCTTCCTTCCGAACGTTGTGTAATTTAATACACCGGTATGGCGGTTTATTCAAAATCAATATGGTAACGAAAATATAAACCGGTTTTCGGTTTGAACCGGTTTATCGCCTAGCACTAGTGGAGCGCCTATCGGGGACATCATCACGTCATGTTGCGTTCCTCATCCAGCCACCGATGTGAGTTTTCCATTAAATTAAAAGTCCTCTTTTGTGTGTGTGTGTGTGTGTGTAACAAGTCATCTGTGTGTGTGTGCGTGTGTGTGTGTGCATAGTACATGAAAGTTAGACTAAAGGAAAACAAAAAACTTTGTTTTTCTGTAGTGTATCCAAATTTTGTGTGTCCTGTCCAAACACTCATTCCGGTTTCACTCTTGTATTTGTGTGAAGGCATGTCACAGAGAATGATGATTCATGGCGTCCAGCGAGTACAAAACATTGCTGGGGGAAACAAAAAAAAAATTTAAGTGCTAATATCGGCCGTGATGGACCACAATGGCTGAGCAAATAGAGATCAGAATTTATGATAACAAAAAAAGAAGCCTGGTCAGCTAAAATGAAAAAATAGACAAACGCTCATCTATTTATAGATTTATAGGAACTGATACTAAAGTTGTAATGTCAGCACGAGTTAAACTGCTGGCAACAGCTGATTTTTGCTAAAAAAATAGTTTGCACACAGCAATAAATAGATATTTGATCAGAGTTAATTCATTCTAGCATTTTGTTTTTATTTAAAGCTGTCAACTGGACAAAATTCTGTTATGAAGGTTACTGATCGCAGCCCTTTATTCTGAGATGTTGATCTGACACCACTTTGTTTGCAAGTGAGGAACATGATCTTCACTAGAAAAAGATCATTCAAATAGTACAAACAATGACTATTTCTGGTGTCTATTCCATTTTTACTATCATATTTTTAGAATAAAAAATATTATTTATCATAACAGCTGTCATTGTGACTATTTCCAGTGTGCTTCTTGATAAAACTGGTCAGCTCATGCGTGTGCATGCTTTTCTTTGCAGAAAAGTATCAATTTCCTATGGTTTCTCATAATATACCCCCTGGCCTATTACCAGGAAAAAACGTAATGTTGCAAACAACATACCTTTTTCTTTACCACACCAAATAAAGTGTAATCTGATAGTGATCTTTGCCAGGTTTAAAAAAACTCAATGACTAATTGTTGCATAAATTGTTGTTGTATTCACTATTTTATTTTACTACACATAAGTTAATTCCTATTGCTATATGTGAATAGTGTCAGGTACTGTATCCCATAAGCCTCACACCCTGTTACATTTTAGATATCCCATGAGTATTTAAATCCAGCTGAGATGACTGATGACCACAGCTGCAGAAGCCACATCGACATGTCCTTCCTGGTTAAAGCCCGTGTCACAGCCCTTTTGTAAAAGCAAAGATTTAGTAAATAAGTGCAGTGAAGCAGTGAAGATAAATTGTTCCCCTCCACCAAAATCATTTATCTCTTCAGTCAGTGATTTATTTAATTCTTTATCTACTAAAAGGGGCATTATACCATTCAAAGGGGTCACTGTGCATTTTCACTGTAATGATGTCTATTTACCTGGCAACACTTGTACCTTCACAACTATTCATTATTTTTGTGAGAATGCTAATGACACAATCTGTTTAGTTTTGCTTAAATAACACTTTTATTATATAAGGAGATTAGTGAAAGATTAAAATGTTTATAAATAAAACTTCAATGGAAAATTCTGAATTTTTATACTGAGTCTAGCTTGATAAGTTAAGCAGTTAATGTCTTACCTGAAGTTAATAACATTTTTGGCCTTTTTATTTAATATACATCTTCTTTGGCCTACTATTAGTTTAAAATGGACCAAAGCAAGCTTTTGTCTTAAAAACTCCATTCTCAAAATGTCATAGCAGTTTAGGCAAGCCAGTTTATGAAACTTTAAAGCATTGTCAGGTTTGCATTGGGTGGTGTTACAATCCCAAGATTGAAGGTGAGAGTGTAACATGCAGTAACAAACATGAATTAAACTAAACAGGATTTTTAGAGAATCTGATAAGTACATTCAAAGTAAATTGAGGTCTGAGGCACTGTGCTACCAGCAATCCTTCTGTGTAAAACATGTACCGAGAAAATGTGTTTCCTGCAGAGTAACTATCTTATAGAGATGTGTATTGATAAAAATCTGGCGAGACGATATGCATCGCGACACAGGGGGGACGATAGAATATATTGCGATACAATTAGTAAGACAATATATTGTGATTTTTGAAACTAAATATAACTGTAGAAAAACTGTCACAGCATTCTAAAGACTCCATCCTGTTTCATACTTTAACACATTCATTTTTATTACTAGATCTAGTTGATCCACTGGAACGAAGAAGGTGAATACAGCCACAAACTACCAATCACACTTTTAATTTTACTACAAAAATGACTGTCAACATTAATAGTTCCATTCAAATACACACAAAAAAAAAACTGTCACTATGTTAACCATATCCATTTAAATGAACATTTTTAACCCTTACAGCTATCACTGTGCACCGTCCTTGTGGGGTCACAGGGACCCTAGACTGTTTTACATCCTCCGGTCAGTATTTATAGCTATCACCATGCACCGTTTTTGTGGAGTCCCAGGGACCCCAGAGTTGTCCTTCCAAGCCCTGTGCCGTTGGGGTCAGGTTGTACCCAGGGTCAGGGTCAGACAGACCCGACCGACGCTTTTGCGTATATCCTCCTGTCTTTCTAAACCACGAGCTGCGTCAGTGGGGTCAGAATGTTCCCGTTCACTCTGTCCTGAACACTAATCCAGAACTGCGGGAGGGTTATGCTGTTTTGATTTTGACTCATGGTTTCTGTCATGGTTGTCACAGAACTGACTCTTAAGCATACACAGTTACACTAGGAACTCAGAGACAGATTTAAGAAGCTTTATTAAAGTTCTGCAGGTCGGGTTCTGAGGAGAGCGGACTGGGTTGATGGAACACAGAGGACGCCACTGGAAGGTAAGGATATGAGGTGAGGGTTTTTTAAGAATGATGTGGAAGATTGTAGATGAATGGATGACTCACTGGAGGAACTGAAGATCCGGACTGGAGAGGGAGGTAAGGAATCGGAGGCCGGAGATTATTGAGAGCCGTAGGAATACCAGGTGAGTCTTTCTTTGTTGCAGGTGTTGGTAGTGCTGAGCGTCGGAGCGAAGCAACCTGGAGCAGTGACAGCAGTGTGATGGAGGAGGAGCGGCCACAAGCCCCAAGGAGACGAACGTCGGTGGTGGAGTAGGAGGAGACTGAGATTCCAGAGTGACACAGGGGACTCAATGAAGGAATCCAGAACAGCGGAAGCAGCTCGGGAGGACGACTGGAGAACACTGAGGATAATACAGGTAAGTTCGAGGCAGGATAACTCACGCAGGAGGTAAGAGTTGAGGTCAATTACCACTCCTAGGAACGGAATCATCTGACGCTCATCTGGTGGAACTGCTCCTGCTAAATGCTGCCAGCGCTTATGAGGTAACCAGCTCCAGGTGTGTCAGCCCAATTCTCAGCACCTGTGGAAGGAAGAGGAAATGGCTCCCTCTGCTAGATCCTGACATTACCTCCCCCTCAACGGACGCCTCCAGGCGCCCGACCGGATCTTCTTTCAAAGTCTCTGATGAGAGACTGGTCAATGATGAATGAACGGGGTACCCAGGAACGTTCTTCTGGGCCGTAACCCTCCCAGTCCACCAGAAACCGATAACCCCGCCCCCGACGGCGGGTCTCCAGGATGCGTGACACGGTGTAGACTGGACCCCTGTCGATCATGCGGGCTGGTGGAGGGGTAGGAGGCAAGGGACACAAGGGACTCACGGAAACAGGTCTGATCTGGGAGACGTGGAGCACTGAATGGACACGAAGGGAAGATGGGAGCTTCAGGCGAACCGCCAAAGGGTTCAGGACTGCAAGGACAGGGAAGGTACCAAAGAAACGTTGGGCGAGTTTTCTGGAAGTGGCTTTCAGATTGATATTCCTTGAGGACAACCACACCATCTGACCAGGGCTGTAGGATGGTGCGGAGGAACGGTGGCAGTCAGCGTACTTCTTGTTCTGAAGGGAGGTCCATTGAAGGGCTGCCCAGGTTTGGGTCCAGATTCTCTTACAGGAGTTGATGTATGTTTGAACCGAAGGAAGTATCGAATCAGGGACAGAGTTGGGCAGCAATGATGGTTGAAAACCGACTGAGGCTTCAAATGGAGACCGACCAGTGGCAGCAGAAATGTGTGTTATGAGCGTACTCAATCCAGGGTAAGTAGGCACTCCATGACTGTGGATTGGTGGAACACACGCACCTGAGGGCGTCTTCGACCTCCTGGTTGAGTCTTTCGCATTGGCCATTGGTTTCGGGGGGGAAAACCAGAAGACAGACATGGTTCGGCCTCGAGTGAGTGACAAATATCCCTCCAAACCTGAGAGGAGTATTGAGGACCTCTATCCGAGGTGATTTCAGAAGGGATACCATGCAGTCGGAAGACATGGTTAAAAAGTATCTTGGCCGTTTGGATAGCAGAGGGAAGTTTCGATAAGGCCACTAGGTGGCAGGCTTTAGAAAATCGATCAATGATCGTGAGAATGACAGTTTTACCCTTGGAAAGCGGGAGACCAGTAACGAAGTCCAGGGGAATGTGGGACCAAGGGCGGGCCGGAATGGACAGTGGTTGCAGGAGGCCGGAGGGGGGTCGGTGGGTATTCTTGTTCCAGGTATGGCAAGCAGAAACAAACTCCTTGACATCCTTGTTGAGGCCCGGCCACCAGAAATATCGCCGTAGGTAAGCCACCGTTCTGCTGACCCCCGGATGGCAGGTGAACTTAGAGAAATGTGCCCAGAGGATGGCTTTGGATCGGACGGAGGAAGGAACAAACCGCCAACCGGGTGGACCACCTCCGGGGTCAGGTTCCTGCTGGGAAGCGGCGTCAATCTGTCGCTCCAGGTCCCACGAAAGGCTCCCAATTATGCATGAGGGTGGGAGGACGGGCTCAGGGGTCTCAGGGTCTGAATCAGGGGAAAACTGTCTGGACAGAGCATCTGGTTTGATGTTTTTTGATCCGGGTCTGTAAGTGATGTCGAAATTGAACCTGAAGAAGAACAGGGACCAACGAAACTGTCTGGGGTTAAGACGTTTGGCATTTCTGAGGTAAGCCAAATTCTTGTGGTCCATTAGGATGAGAATCGGTAGTTCGGTTGCCTCCACCCAGTGCCGCCACTCCTCCAAGGCGAGTTTGATGGCCAAGAGTTCCCGGTCCCCCACATCGTATCGGCTCTCTGTGGGAGAAAATCTTTTTGAAAAGCAGGCACATGGGTGGAGCTTACCATTGGCCATGTAATGTTGGGAAAGGACTGCGCCAACGCCGGTGTTAGAAGCGTCGACCTCCAGGATGAATTGAGTCTCTGGGTCCGGTTGAATCAGGACGGGAGTTTGGGTGAAGCCCTGTTTGAGTTCCTTAAATGCTCGGTCCGCCTCTGGGTTCCAGGAAAAAACATATTTAGGGGATGTCAAAGCCGTGAGAGGAGCTGTAACGACGCTAAAACCTCTGATAAAGCGTCTGTAAAAATTGGCGAAGCCAAGGAACCGTTGGAGCTGCTTTCTGGTCTTAGGGGTGGGCCACTCCTCCACTGCTCGGACTTTGACTGGATCCGCCTTCATACGTCCTGCCTCAAAAATGTAGCCCAAAAAGACAACAGATGATTTGTGAAACTCACATTTTTCTGCCTTGACGTATAGACTGTTCTCCAATAACCTGGTAAGGACCTGCCGGACGTGGACTCTGTGTTCTTGAAAATCTCTGGAAAAAATAAGAATGTCATTGAGATATACAAAAACAAAAACAATACGGAAATCGCGGAGGACATCATTAATGAGGGCCTGAAAAACTGCTGGAGCATTGGATAGACCAAATGGCATGACCTGGTACTCAAAATGGCCTATATGGGTTTTGAAAGCGGTCTTCCACTCATCTCTTTCTCGGATTCTGATCAAATGGTAAACATCCCGCCGGATCCTGACAGTTTCAAGTTCAAAACTGTTTATTTAAAGACCTGCTTTTCTTGAGACAAAATTCTCCCAATTTCCCAGTTTTCAACCATGTAGACAGTAATATTTACCACTAATCCTAATATCTGTTCCTTATGTATGTTTGTTCATTCACAACGCAATGTCTAATTGGTTCCATCATGTAATACTGCTTTCCAGCTCTTTAAAGGTCTCATTCACTCGTTTTTTCAATACATTTTCTGTGGTCTCCAGAATGAATAAATGCCTTGTGAGCCGTTTTACATTGAATAAATGCTCTCTCACTCCTGTTTTCGCAAGGTTGCAGTTTGTCAGAGAAGTGGGTGTGGGAAAAACTCAGCATTACGAGTAAATCTCATTATTATTCACAATATGCAAACGTCTCGTCTCATTGGTTATCAGCAATGTGACTCTCATGCTGCCTTCAAACAAATAATAAACTTAACTTACTTCGCTGGTGGTGTTCCAAGACAAATTCGAACTGTTTCTTCCTTAGCTCCTCTTTCTTTGATAGAAAAAAATGCAACGCTGATGTCTTTGTCCACAAATAAAGCAAGCCCGACCCTGTTCTGCCATGCTGTAGGGTTGCTAAAAGTTAGCTTTTTTGCTTACGGTTAGCTTCGGCTTCTAGGTTGACATGCTGTGCTCTCTCCAGGTTGCAAAATCAGCTTTCCTGTGGGCGGTCACAAGCTAAGGTAGGCAAGACCATGAATACTAATTTTCCCTGTGACACAAAGGGGAGTGGCTTTTTATGACTTGCTCGTTTTTTGCTGTCTATTTTCTTTCTGTGGCTAACACAGGCAATGGGGGTTGGAGAAAATGTTCACGTGCAGCATGCATATAAAGCTCAGACTGACCAATTGTATTTTACAAAGAACAAGTATTTCACGGTGTCTCAGCGAACCTTTAACTACTACTTGCTTGCAAATATTTTGCATTTCATGGTGTGCACTTGTTTCCAGAATGTATTTAAAGTTGCAGTCCGGAGTATTCGAGGGAGACAGATTTTTTTAATCCGACGTACCAAGGCCCCTCTCAAAACACTCCCCCCTCCCCTTCCCTTCCCTCCCTCCAGCTCGACAGCAGCAGTTTTGCATGCGCATCACCTGTGGCGACACAGCGAGTCAGAGAAGTAAGCAGCAAGGGCTATTGAGCACCACGCGATTGTATTGTTGCTATGGACATTTCGGAGGTGAGCAACTTCTGCATGACTGATGCTCTCTCACAATATGCTAACTGTAAACAGGAAGACACGGAGCGGTCTGTGTGTGGGATCCGCATGCAAGTTGATTGACAGCCGACAATGCGGAAACTCGAATTCTATTGGCTAAAAAATTTGGCGCTCAGTGTGAAATGCATAGGGGTCTACGGGTGGAAGGTGGGATTAAGACAAATAACAAGTGTTGTGGAGCACTAGCCTTTTATCATAGTACTGAACCCCACTATCATTTTAAAGATTTATAAAACTTTGATACATAAATATATTCTCCGGATTGCAGCTTTAACTAAGGATTCTGCTTTTCTTCACACTACCATTACCAAATACAGAAAACCTAGCTCATGACTCTGCTTTAAGTTTTATGGCGATAGTTTGTCAGTTTTGCACATCAGAGTCTTCTACAGGTCTAAAGGGACACGATTGCATGAAACTTCTGAAAAAGTTGGGAATGTGTGCAGCTCCAGAGGGAAGATGAAGTTAGAAAACGACCGCAGACCGCTCCAGCACTCTCCTCATCTCTGCTCGAGGCTTGCAGCTTCAGACTACACACTGGTATATAGCTACAAGCATAACAAACCTCAAATCTCTCAAGTGTGCTTGGTGGAGTTGCATTATGGGTGATATACATGTCTCTCATTTTGGGGCATCCGTTTATCACCCTTTTTTCTCTAACGGGAAAGATTAAACAGTTTTTCTTCCTCTTACATATCACTATGAAAGTTCTGCCGGTTGTTAGATTATTTATAATAGAGCTCAAGCTTTCGGGAATTTTATGTTTACACAGTTTTAATTACTATTGCAGATAGAAATCCAAACTTCTGATAAAGCTCAGATGATAAGGATCCATATCCTAGATGCATTTAGTAAAAAATAAATAAATATAAGTTTTTTACAAAGGGGACTTTGGGTATATTGCTTTATCTCTCCATAAATTAAAAATGCAGTAAAAAGCCAGAAAAATGTATTTTCCAAATGTTTTAGGAGTGAAATGTTCAGGAAAAAAAACCCATAAATTTTATGTGAATAAACTCCTCTGTGAAAACTCACAGACTATAAAGTGGAATAAAACAGGAGCTCCTACAAACTGCTGTTTGTGTAAGCAACTGAAGTGGAGATTTCTGGCTTGGTGTAAGCTGTGCTTTATGTTTGCTTTATCCTGTTCAGGGTTGTGCAAGTGACCCCGAACAGGATAAACTCTATATGGAAAAGGAATGCATGATTTGCCATAAATCCAATATGAATATCTAAAAGAAACATAAATACATATGTACATAAATACAATGGGGTTTTCTTTATTCTATCTAAGAGAATGTGTGGAAAAGATATATCTAATCTTAAATTAACATGTGCTTAAAAAGTAACTGTAGAAAAATATATAACTAACACCCATAGTGTCATTGGTTGATTAGTTTTTATTTTTATTTTGGGTCTGACTTAGTATGTCAGAAAATAAGTTAAAGATGCTTTCATCTCTATATTTATAAAACTAAATTCATCATGCATTAATTATGTTTAGCTGTTATGATTTGAGAAAGACAACATTTTAGCAAGATTCCAAGGCAAGCATTTTAATGATCTTAGGCCACGTCCACACGAAGCCGGTGCGTTCCCTATCCGATAATTTTTTTTCCTCGTTCTAAAAAAAATTCGTAAACACAGCGTCTTCTCAAGAAATATCTGCGTACGCACGAAACCACTGAAGCTGGCTGAAAACGGTGTAGTATATATGCCAGACCAGTATGGGGCGCTGTAATTCTGCCACAGAGACACATTATACACGGAGAAGAAGACTTTGAGCATGCGCATAACCTTGCACGCTGTATACGAACCAAGAAGAATACATTTATAACAAAGCAATAGATTTTGCTGTAATAAAGCAAGTAGACTTAGTAGCTTCTGCAGCACAAACAATATCATGTAGTCCGCCATTATTGTTGTTGCAGTTACGAGTGAAGCTGCCGACACGTGATGTGATGACATCATTGTTTCACAAAATATACGGATTGGCTGTACACACGAAACCACAAGGGTGTCGTTTTCAGATTTATTCACTTTAGGACTGGTTTCTAAAATAAAAATTTTCAGTCTCCCAAAACGCCGGATCCATTTGGACGAAACACTAATATAGCGAAACACGTCTCCGTGTGGACGGGCCCTTTTTTGCTTTGGCCATGTAAACACTTAGTCATTTAAAACAAAACAAAAATGAATATTCCCACCACCTCGTTTAAAGGAGACATCACCTGTTACTAAAGGCTGGCACACACTACAGGATTCTTCAAACCTTCACAGATTCAGAGACCACCCACTAGAAGATAACAAAAAACAGAACGCAAAAGATCTTTCTCTGCTGATCTTATAGAGTGTGTTGTGCACTACGGAAAACACCATACACTAACAGATTCTTCAGGAGAGTATCAGCTTCTTCACGCTCAATATTCCAAATCTTGCATAGTCAAACGTGACTTCAGTGTATATTAGAGTGTATGTATATATATATATATATAAAACACAAAATAACTGATATTAAAATGCCAAGCTGTTTGATCTTTTCCAACTACTGGCATGTACAGTAACAATTAAAGTATTCAATTCCCAATCAAAATAAGGGTTATTGTCAAAATTCACAGACATTCAGATACTTCATGACCAGCTGGTCTTTTGAACGAACTACACTGTTGCTATGGTGATGCTAGGTAGCTGGATGATTACCGGGTACATCCACTGCACTTGCTATTCCAGTCCAACTCCTCTCTTTGCCCGTCCTGTTGTGGTAGTTTTTGGACAAAATGTTACATAGACATTCCTGCTGTTGCCACAAATCAACCAGTTGGTCTTCCATTTCGGAAGTCCAAGAGATTTTTGTTTTTGCCGGCGGCTAGGGTTGCCAATTCCGAGCAAAAAAAATGAGGAACCACCCCCGACCCTCTGCCTCATGATGCTTAATCGACCTAATCAATTTTTATTTAATGCACGTGTAAAACAAATGCACAGAGATCAATTATTTTTCTATAATATTTAAATAGATTTAACATTTTTCTTTGACAGAATTTAAGACTGCACAGATGGTACCTTCCCAAAGGAAAAAGTACTATAGCTTAGGATATATACTGTATTAGACTTAATATTTACTATATATGATAAAGGATTTATGACCACTAAATCCAATTGGTTGTAAGATTCAGATAATTATTTATTAAAAGCTAGGAATTTTAAATCAGAATAAGAAAGAAATGTATGTTAATTCCCTGTTAATGCCCAACCTGGCCCCCTGGCAAAACTTTGCTAGAGCCGCCCCTGCACAGTTACCAGCTGTCAGCTACATAGAAAAGGATCCTAGTGTTATTTGTCTCTTAGAAAGAGTTCATAACTTCTCCATCACCTGTTCAGCTCTGATGATTCAGTAAGACCATCTCCTGGTTTCATCTTCATGTCTCCCTCTCACCAGATATCCAAACCGATATCATGACCAGCAGCTGTTATAACTGTGAAAGTACTAGAAAGCTTTCATAGATTTTCTTGTTTTTTTCCTATTAAAGGAAGGAATAGTTTAAATTGAGATGTTAGTATACCATACCACAATAAAAAATACCAATGGTAAAGTTGGAATAAAATTGAGCTTTCAACTTTTGTATAAAATGCCCTAAAATTCTGTAGTAAATAGCTTTTTTCTGGGGAAGAAAAATCTCCATATTCATGAATTCTAAAGTAAGACTATTATATATATTCCTTTCAGTCTGGAATCTCAAATAAAGTTATCTCTTCTCAACAACTGCCAAACACTGTCTGTGCCACTTGCGCTTTATCAGGTATGCTTCATAAAAAATTCAAAACACTTTCCCAGGTAGTTGTTGCCTGCGGCTCTCAAGGTTTGTCTTTGTAACAATTTGATAATACTGGTCACACTGCATCGTGTGTCCTTGAGCACTAACGAGGGTGAGATATTTGTTTCCTTAGTCCATACAGACATAAAGGAGAGGGGAAAAAACATCCTGGTAACAGAGTATCTCAGCAACTGTTTTGAGTGACAAGGTTGACAAATCTCGTGGTAGATTATTAAATATTAACTTTGAGAGAAGTAAAGACACAATAGGACGTGGCATTTGTTAAGGTTGAGGGTTGAAAGTATGTAAGTATAACAACAGACATATTTATTATAATCATCTGCCATCCGGGAAGCAGAGGAGATGATGCATGTCATCATCACATGATGCAATGAAATGTTACATTACATTTTAATTAATGTGTTTAATATGTAAAACTTTCTGAACTGTAGTCTGCTCATTAAGGTTCCCTCACAACAACTGTTTACCTTTTAACTGACATACAGTGGGTCTGGATGTCAGTTAAAGGATGGAAAAGTTTTTAAATAAATTTCCAAATCAAGTGAAGGAGATACATGTGGGTGCAGTGGCTAGAAAAAAATATTCATAACCCATCAAACATTTTCACATTTCAGGCTACAACTGCACACTTCAATTTATGGTATTGAGAATTTATGCGATGGGCCTAGAACAAATAGCAGATAATTGTGAAGTTGAAAGATGCAAGAATCAAGAATCCCATTTTAACTCTGGAGAAGTAGCAGAGATCCACAGCTTAGGCAGAAGAATCTTTTAACAGGAAAACTATCAGCCGTGCACTCAATAAATCTGCTCTTTTATGAGGAGTGGCAAGAGTTGTCAAAATAAAGTCCTATTAGGTCCTATTTTTGCCATGTAGGGGGACAGTGGAAGGAGTTGTTCTGGTAAAATGAGATCACAATTTAAATTTCTGACCCATGTGCAAAATGCAATGTGTGACAGTACACATTGCCTCAACTATACCACCACTATGGTGAAGTATTGATTCATGGATATAAGTTCAAAAGATATGAGTCCTTATAGAAGGCAGTGTATGCATATCTACAGATTATATATTTAATTTTAGTCAGAAAATTGATATGTTTTAAGTTATCAAACAAAAACCCAAAGTGTACTTTGGTTAGATGGACAAAACAAGGACAATAGTGTATATATTTACCATTTTATAATTTTTCATACAGTGATATTTCCAAAATCCATTTGCCTCCAGTACCACTTATTTACCCAGCTACATTGCAACTCTATCAGTCTTTTAATTGTTCACCTCTGGCTTTTATGTTTTTCTGAAATGGTTTATGTAAGCTTTAACAGCTGAATACCTTTTTGGTCTGTAATTAGCTCTGCTCATCCGTTCTACAATTGTAAAATTGCACTTGACAGGCCAGTGTCATTTTATAAATGTCAGCAGAGTAAGTAAAATTCTTGGGTGAGCAAACTGTGATAAAATCTTTATTTCAAAGCTACTTTTGTAATTGTCTGCATCCTACTGTTTAATATCTAGGTTCCCGGCTGCAAGATTCGCACCTTTCATATTTCTTTCCCCACATCAACAGTGTATCACATAGCTTAAAGAAGTGAAAATCTTTGCTTTATTTAATATTTCACAAACGCAGATTGACCATGGTGATCAGATACAGCTCGGCATTTGAAGAAGATGAAGTACCAAATGAAAGATTCACAAGAGTGGAAAAATGACACTTTGATTCAGACTGTGCTGGCCTGTTAATCTTGGGGTAGCTTTCTACCACACAGATAAGCTCATAAAGTACAAACCGTGGTGTAAACTTTAAAATGACATGAATCAAATCAAGTCTAATAGCCTGATACTCTATCTCTGTTCTAAACTGCATGTGTATGTGAAAATAACTAATAGTGGGTTTAGCAAGCAAAAGGTTTTAGGGAACGTTTAATCTTTGTGTTGGTCTTTCTTAACACCACAGTTACACTTTGCCATAGTGTAAAGATGGTAGATCAAGTAAGATTAAATCTGTTAAATTCTCAGAGCTTTGAAAATACTAAATTTTAACCATGGAAATTTAACAAAAACAAGTGTTACAGTAAAACAGGAGAATGTCAGAATATCAAGCCAAACTAAAATGCAGAAACTTTTCTGTAACCCTTTAAGAATGTCATTAATGGTGTAAACTAAAATAATCTCTCTCTAAAGAGATTGATTCTGGTCTTATCCCTCTATTGTGGACGGCTTTTTAGCTAAAAACAAATCTTTTTAGCATGAGATAATCTGGCTGCTTACACAACATGGATTCAGATACACGCACAGCCTGAATAGCTGCCACTGGATTGAAAAAAAAAAAAAAAAAAACTAAGAAAAAAAAATTTTGTATACCACCAATTTAAGAGCAATAGAAAAAAATATAAAGTTTGGATGCAAAAAAATAAGAGCATAAAGATACATATAAGTAATGCATGTATAGATGAGGCATTGTTTACACAGTAGTGATAAGGTTGTACTTTGTGACACTTGCAGAGCAGTTAATAGTTCGTCATTGAAACTGATTTAATTATGCTTTGTATACTCCATCCATTCATTCTCTATACTTTCTTATCTTTGGGGTGGAGTAAAGACATATTGCCAGTAAACACCGAAGCAGGCATACACTTAAACTTAAGGACAATTTAGAGTGACCAATTGAAGATACACATTTCAGAATTTTCAGAATTTTGGAGTACCCAAAAAAAATCCATACAAGCATGTGGAGAACATTTAAACAGAAAGACTGCAGCAAGGATTTGAATTTACCCTTTCTTGCTGCATTTCAACTGTGTTGACAACTAACTACTCCACCATGCAACCCCATTGTACACTGTTCTAGTCATATCACAACACATACCGGAATGTGGCACTGTTCTAACTGAAAGAATTTGTGAATAGAAACAGATTTCAACAATTAAATGTGACACAGTCAGTCACTGAAAAAATTAAACACCCTCGTGCTGCCTTTGTGGAAATATTTGTTTAAACCTAAATTATTTAGACAATAAAGCATGTTTGGCTGAAACCAAATACAGCAATCCGCGAAAACAACTCTATACCAACTGTTAAGCATAGATGTAGTAGTTTTTTGGTTCAGGGATGCTTTTGCTGGAGCAGGATCTGCAACAGGATTAAAGTGAGGTGCGCTGCTGACTTTTATGAATCTGAGGCCAAAAACTGGTTAATGGCGACAAGACGCACCCTGATAAAGTTATTGTGGATAAAGTTGTGCAATCATGACAGGGCTACAGCCAAAATCAAGAGAGAAGAGCCCTGTGAGGCACAAAAAGGGCAGAAATATGTCAGTGAACTAGGGGTATAACGGTATGCCAAAAGTTTCGGTCTGGTATGCACCATGGTTCAATTTTATGGTTTGGTAAATTTTCGGTACAATCAAGGAGCAAGTGGAGAAAAAAGTTTTTTGTGTAATGGCATTTAAAGAGCAGAATGCTGGTTAGAGCCCCCTTAAACAACTGTTTTGAAAAATAAAAGTATACCAATAAATTATTTTGGCCTTTGGAGTCTTTTGTGAGAGAATTTAACCTCCGCCAGTCCGGATGTGACGACCTGTCAACTCGATCAATAGAAAACTATGGAATTTAATGCCGATTCTGACACAGAAGAAGCTTTAAATGTTTACAACTACACATGATGGAGCACAACCATACAGCTATGAGCCTGCTTTGCGCCCCAGAGAGCAGAGAGAGACCAGGGGGAGAATTAATGGCCAAAATATTGCTGAGTGAAGCTCACTTTATTATTAGCCTGGGTGCAACAAGACTTACAATGCACAGATCCCGTTTGCGTAGAGCTAAGGCTCTGACTGATCCATGCTCCTGTCTCCCGCCTGCTGCAGGTCCAGAAGCAGGTGCTGACAGGGGTTCGATGAAGCTGTAAGCACCTGATCTTTGCTTCGGTATCCCATGTTATGCTCCATCACATCGTTGGGATGGTAGTACTCAGGTGTGAAGTGAGCGCCACTTGATCGGTAAAAGAAATGTCATAGATGAAATTCTTAATGATCAATTAATCGATCGTCGAATAATTATGCCCATCCCAAGTAGCTACGCTACTATGACACTACGCAGCGTAGCTAACCCTAACACCTAAGCATATAACTGCTTTGGATCTAAAAAACATTTTCCGATAGTAACAATTACTTGACTTACATTTAAAATGGAAATATGCTCCCGAAGTAGCTGCTGCCGTCTCCTGATCCGCCATCTTATCGAAAATACTGGAACCTCCCATGTATCCTTGGTCAGTTAGCTAAATGGCTTTTTTGGGGGTCTGGGGACTCTGAACCGGTCAGTATCTGGTGTGACCACCATTTGCCTCATGCAGTGCAACACGTCTTCTTCGCATAGAGTTTATCAGATTGTCAATTGTGGCCTGTGGAATGTTGGTCCACTCCTCTTCAATGGGTGTGCGAAGTTGTTGGATATTAGTGGGAACTGGTACACGCTGTCGTATACGCCGGTCAAGCACATCCTGAACATGCTCAATGGGTGACATGTCCGGTGAGTATGCTGGCCATGCAAGAACTGGGACATTTTCAGCTTCCAAGAATTGGGTACAGATTCTTGCAACATGGGGCAGTGCATTATCTTGCTGAAACATGAGGTGATGTTCATGGATGTATGGCACAACAATGGGCCTCAGGATCTCATCACGGTATCTCTGTGCATTCAAAATGCCATCAATAAAATGCACCTGTGTTCTTCGTCCATAACAGATGCCTGCCCATACCATAACCCCACCACCACCATGGGCCACTCGATCCACAACATTGACATCAGCAAAGCGCTCACCCACACGATGCCACACACGCTGTCTGCCATCTGCCCTGAACAATGTAAACCGAGATTCATCCATGAAGAGAACACCTCTCCAACGTGTCAGACGCCATCGAATGTGAGCATTTGCCCACTGAAGTCTGTTACGGCGACGAGCTGGAGTCAGGTCAAGACCCCAATGAGGACGACAAGCATGCAGTTGAGCTTCCCTGAGACGGTTTCTGACAGTTTGTCCAGAAATTGTTTAGTGTGCTTGTGTGTTAAAATAACTTAGAAAGGCCTCAGCACAGAGAAAATAAGATCAATTCAAGAGAGTCTGAACACCAAACAGCTTACAGGGAGCAAAACAGTGACAACAGGAAATGACGCAATACGGCTTACCCCCGTCGTATCTACTTTTAGTAATTGTCTCCAACAAAGACCAGCACCAGTCCAACCCGCCAATGAACCGACCACGCACGAAACACGCAGAACAGGTGATCAGACGAGCAGAGATGCTGGATCCGTATCCAGCCGAGCCACCGAATAGGCACCACCCAACAATCCCAAACCTGGCACCCCTGAAAGAGGTGCCCAACCAACAAAAGGAAGACATCAGCCCAGCACATCGGCTGACCGACATACCGGTCCTCCCAGGCCCGGTCAGGCACGCACCAGGTTCGAACCGGATTGACCACCCACGCAGCAGCGGGCAGGGGCATCAGTCAGTGGCAGGGAGTTTCAGAGGGGAAATAGGCCCCCCATTAGATGTAACAAACAGTACCTTCTGATGCCAAAGTAAACTGATTGTTAAGAAAGAATTGTAAAAGCTGTCAGTTTTGAAAAATAAAAACACACATTTTGTTTTTATTGCATATTAAACACAAATTTTCCCACTAAGTTGTTAAATGTCTCCTCCCAAATTACAGTTTATTTATATAGCTCACAACACAATCTTAAGGGGCATTCACACCAGTCAGTGCATCCAGGCGTCAAATTGCTCAAACGGACGAAAGTTGACGCTTTAAAATTAAAAACCAGCTGCTTGCACACTGTAGTCGGCGCGTCAGTATTTAACTGGGTTTGGCTAGCGTTAGCTAGCATAGCACAATGTTTTCCTGTGTTTTCTTCCTCTATTGTATTTTCAACTCAACCTCTCTCTTGACTTTTTCTTTCCTACCTCTGTTCTTCATCTTCTTTCTTTCTTCCCCTTTATTTTCTGTCTCCGTGTCCATAACATCAGAAAATAAAAACCCACAGCAATTCATAATCAAAATTTCTCACACATATATATCAAGTGGAGTACTATAGCAAAAGCTGTAGTGCTCCGCTTGTGAAAGTAAATCAATTCTACTTGGTACTCAGACACCAATTCTAATGTCCACACTGCCAGAAAGGACACGTAAAAAAAAGCTAACATAACAAGAGAGTAAAAAGAAAAAATTTAATTGCTTACCTGGCACTCCAATATCCTCCGATATCGTCCTCCAAATAAGGTCCGATCTCGTCCTGTCTTTGTAAAAAGACGAAGACAGGTCATACAATTCATGAAAATGACAGACAGCGACAAATAGTTGATCCTCCATTTTGAATGAATGACTTGCTGATCCAAGCACGGAAGGAGTAATGACGTCAGTACAAAGAGTCCCTACGATTGGTTGACGCCCCACGTTCACTGCCCCGCGTTCAGTTTTCCCAACCTCACGCAGCAGCTGCTCCGACGGTCCGTAAATGTGTCCAAGCCAGACATTTTAAGTTTAAGTTGTTTTCGACAAGGATAACTTTATATAAGAAAACAAATCATATTACATACATGTGTCACATTAACATTAGATTATTAATCAAGCAACAAGGCAGAGCAAAACCAAGGCTGTATCTAGACACCAGGACTAAACCACAATTCAACCAAACCCAAAGCTGATTCAGGATTAAAACAGGACTGTAACAGTTCTAAATCAGGACTATTTCAGGACTGAACCAAGACAGAACCAGAATCAAAACTAGATAATAATAGCACTGAAAATCAAAACCTCTTTTTTGTGGCAGCATGAGACTGTATTTTCGAGACTTGAGTTTTGCGAACCTATCAATGACATTTTCAGGGTCAATATTATTATTCCTATAAGTATTCTTTTTCAGATGTGTTTTGGTGTTCTCTGTCTTTCCTGATTTCCTCTGACCTATCTGAATGATCAGAAAGAGTCATTACTATTTAATGATACCTATATATTCGTCTCTCTGAGTTACTAGGTTGTACCATATTATTTTTTAATCCTGCCTGCATGACCTATTAAATATAGAAATAGAAAAATTTCAAACTTAATAAGATACACTTATTAAATATAACAAAATATGTGGACAGAGCATGTTGTCATTGTCTAAGGTCTAAGGTCATTGTCTAAATTTACACTGTTGGTCATATGGTTAACAGATTTCTGACATTGAAATTAATACACTGATTCAAAGATTCCACTTGGAAAAACTCCCACACTGAAATACCAATATCTTATTTCACCTTACAACAGCCCAACTCAGTTTCTGTTCTCAGTAACAGAACTTTTGTAAAACTTGGGTCAAAAAGTCCAATTAGCATAGGTGTTATCTCCTTTATCGAACAATATCTATTTATCTGCTTAAAATGCATTGCCAAAAGAAAATCAATGCAGCTGAGAACAGTTGTGAGGGGTTGATCACCTTACGTTGAGCCTTGCTCCCAATCAATGAGTTTGATGTTGATTCAGTTGCTGGGAACGATTGACTGGGGGAGACGTAATTGGTCTCATTTGACACTGTAGCAAGAAACTGCAGTACAGGATGCAGAGTGGATCATGTGTGCACTTCTTTCTCTGGGAGAAGAACATAATCTTCCCCTGAAGGAAAGTGCAGAGTAGATGCACTTACACACATCAGTGTTTTTGTACAAGCATAAAGGGGCAAATGTTTATTTCATGTCCAGAAAAATGTCCTCAATAATAATAATAATAATAATAATACATTTTATTTGTAATGCACTTTACATCAGAGATCTCAAAGTTCTACAGATTAAAATCAACAAAAGATGAGCAATTCAAGAAAAGGAACATCTCAAAGAAAAAAAAAGTATTTAATGTCTAAAGAGAACCAAAAGCTTCGCTAAAAAGAAATGTCTTAAGACGTTTTATTAAAACAGTGGATTGTGGTGCCCTTAAGGTGTCGGGGAGGGCATCTCACAGACGTGGGGCAGCGGCACAGAAAGCCCTATCTTCCATAGTCCTCAGTCTGGATCTGGGTATGTGAAGAAGGTTGATAAGTAAGGAGGGAAACCTTGTACTCAACCCTGGTGGAGACGGGAAGCCAGTGGAGTAAGTAGAGAATGGGAAACGTATCACTTTAAGTTTTTTTATATAAATGACATAAATTCTTTGAATTGATCTTATATTTATATGGTTTTATTATATTTTGGGAATGCCTGTCTCCTTTCCTATTACAAACCAACATCTTTCATGTCTAATTTTCATGTGCTGTCCGGGGCATCCGGGGGGCATTTCTAGATTGATGAAAATATCCAGGTTTGCATCGTTTTTCAGGGGACCAATAAGCATACATAAATGTTGGGGTGCCTTTCTCTCATCTGACGTCGTCCCTAAGCTGCTGCCTAGAGGCTGGTTCTGATTCGTCTGTAGACGGAGCAGACAGCGGGGAGTGCTGCGCTTGATGTGCCACACAGCGTTGAGTTGTGCTCCAGGTGTTTACAAGATGTCAAAGCGCAAGTCTAACTTTATGGTCGAACATTGCTGGCAAAGCTTGCACGTGTTCCTGTATGTGGCAAAAGTGACAAAGATCCCATCTAATGCTGAACAAAGTGAGAGTTCATCTATAAACTGACTGAGGAGGATAAAGATGAAAGCTAAAGACTGGAGTATGTAGAGTAATTGTTTATATTATTTATTAATTTCCAGAGAATTTAAAGTCAATTTTGTATTTGTGAAAGCCAATCTGAAGTTTCTTATTCAACTATTCTTTCTAACCAAATGGAGAATGCACACATTAAATATGTTAAAATCAAAAGTCTTGGCCCAGTTCTGAAAGTGTTTCAGGACTGGGCCAAGTGTCCTATTTTTTTTGGAAATCAAATATGGCCACCCTATACTGGGGTTTATATTATTATTTATATTATTTTTAAATGTGTTGTACAGCTTGTTATCTTGAAAAATAAGAAAAACTGGGTGGTATAAAGGCCGCATTTGTCATTTTTCATAATTTAATTTCTGCTGCATTAAATTAAGTTTTACAGAAGTCATTGTGTCCTTGGTTTTAATCTTTTAAAATGAATATTCTAAGGGTTTATTTTCAAAGGGCAGGGAGTTAAAAATTGGTATTCTGAAAGAAAATGATTACACAAAGTAATCATTGTGTACACAGTAACTGGTGGTTGAATAATGCAAATTTGAACCTTTTTCAGACAATTACGCCGCCGGATTTTAAAAATGTGAAGTATGCTTCTTTTTCTTGTGTTTAATTTATCTAACAAAGAAAAAGTCAAAAGACAGCAAAGTTATGGCGGATTAGGTAACAAAAGCTGAGATGCAATTAACCTCTGGCACCAACATTTGATACAGTTTTTAGCATCTATAAACATAAATTGGTAAATGGCTACATTTTTCCTAATGTCACCAAGAGATAAATCAGTAGAAGTAGTTCAAAACTTAATCATCAGTTTGGTTTATATGTAAAATTATGTTATATTTATAAGAAGGCCTCGTAAGTGTGTGCAGTAATCATGTCATAATATCAACCAATTTTCTCTTTAGATCTACGTAGGTTTCTACTTTAAGAACAAACTGAGTCCCCTGATCTTTGCAAGAGTTGCCCTGAAATGTCTCCATTTTTTGTGTGTTGAGTGCAAATCGTACAATGGCTCTGGTAATTTTCTATCTAATTCCCTGTGTCCTCAGGCAAAGGTTGTTTGTACGTGCACAGCCACCTCTCTCACTCATCTCTCTCTGATAGTGGTTGTCTCTCACTCTGACACAAAACTTGCTTCTCTACCTCCCTCTCTGAGCACATAACCAGCTAATTAAACAAAGCACACAATTTGATTAAACAAGTAAATTGTGCTAGTCTGTGTTTGCGATAATTAGGATAACCAGAGTTTCCCCAAGAACATTAACCGTGATGAATGTTTCATCCCTGGCTTAGAATGGCTGCGTTTCGGTGGCACGCCACTTGTGACAAAGAAGAAAGGGACTTGAGATGGAATCAGTTTAATAATCTCAGACTCAGACGGCCAAGTGATCCCATTTATTAGACATCAGGATTCTAAACAATGTCTGTAACAAGGACCACAATCATTGAGTGGCTTTCAACCTTTGCTGATTTCAAATAGATTGTTAAAAAATATTCCTCATACATGTAATAATATATTTCTTTTTTTATTCTTCCCATATCAGAATGGGTTTTACTGCTTAAGACAGTTCAACAGATAGTGGGCCTGTGGATCAAACAAGTAAGATTTTACAGAACCCTTTATAATTACTGGAAACTCTCATAATGATGTTTAAAATCTTTAAAACAAAGTGTTGTTGTGGAGCCTAGGTGATCCCAAGATGCCACTCTTTGCTGTCATTGTGTAAGAATTAGCTTTAAAGATTTTTCCCTAACTGCCTACTGTCCGCCCAATTGTGAGTGGTGTCAAGATAAATATAGGTCCCTGTCCAGCCCTGTTTGTCAAAATCCCAGTTGTTTTAAATCGTTGATAACTCATCTGACTGTAGATTAGGGGAAATTTAGACCAGTAACTGTTCTGTTGTAGCATTGTAGATTAACAGTGGAGCTAATTGAATATGATGTTCTCTTAGGGTCAGGCTATCTGGTCACACAATATTTAGACTAGGAATAAAAAAGTCATAGATTACAATTTACTAGTTTTTTGACACTGAATAAATAAATATATTGTAGTATGCATAATTGCTTAACTTACTTTTATTTAATATGATACGTAGAAATTGCCAATAACTGTCACTGATTTCCTTTAAAGCAGTCATTAATTAGCTTTGCAGTTTTTCCCCTACTGAATTAATCTAAACACATTAAGGAGTGAGTGTTCTAAGCTTTTTAGCGGGAGATTATACTACAGCGACAAAATAATAATACATTTTAAACTTTAAAAAAAAAATTTTTTTTTTACAAATCTTTATATAAGATTAACATGCTTGTGTTGTTTCTTTCATGCAAGAATTCATCAACTAACTTCCTCCTTTTGCAGTTAGAAGAAATATTTAGGTTTTTTTTCCCACCACAAGCAGCTATTGTGTGAAGACTGAAGGCAAAGCCGATTATCACTGCTTTAACATATACCTGGTTTGGTATAGGAACAAATGTCAGCTATTTTAATTCTTGTCTAAATCTCATTTGAGCCTAAATACATGGCTGGTCTGAATACTACAAGTCAACGTGTAAAATCTGATCTTTTCATAAGGCCTTTTCTCAAAATATGTTGCAAAGAATACTCAAAGACCCAGATCCAAAAACAAGTGTTTTTGATTTACTGACAATATTCAAAACCCACAGGGACTCTTATGGATATAGGAATTTAAATTAGATTTTATGTCATATTTTCAGAAGTATGAACCCTCTTATAAGCTGATGGTATAGTCAGTGGTATAACCAAAAGCTAATTCAAAGCTAGATATAAAAGAAATAAAGGACGGTTTAAATCTGAAATTCTCTAGTTTTTAGAACTTTATTTTGCACCACTTCCCCCCCTCCTTTATCTGCAGTAAATAAACTGTAGACCACGTCTTTGGACACCAGAAATTATGTTTTAGACCTCTAGGTTTTGTTAACACTGAATTGTCACCAGCTAAAGCTGCAACAATCTCACTTCACTTTAGTCATGTAAACTAACTCTTGCACTTCTTTTATACGTGTTGTTTCTTTTCATTTGATGCTATTGGACCAAAGCCCAAACAGAGTGCCCAACTGATAAACACAAAATAGCCATTTAAAAACTGTTAACCAAAATTGCTCAAAAACCTAAAGCAATGCTTCATAATTAAATTGTGTTTTAGAAATTTTAATTAGGATTGATACTTAAACTCACAAATTTTAATAATCGAATAAAAACCATGTAACCTTATCACACTTTTCTATCTTGCTTAATTTCTGGCAAACCATGTTGTACCCACCTCGTTCTTAAGTGATATGATGATTGGACAGTCCTATCAGATCTATACTTTTATATCATTGTTTGAACAGATGAACGCAGCACCTTCAAGCATCTGGAAATTGTATCCAAAAATCAACCAGTCTTCTGCAGCATCATAATTATCTTCCTGATAACTTGTTTTTTTAACTTTACCATATTGTCAAACCAGAAAGCAGTTTGTTCAAGGTGTGGCCTTAAAATTCATCCACAGGTGTGCCTCCAACTCAATGTCAATTCACCTATCAGAAGTTTCCAAAGCAATGACATCCTCATCTTGGCTTTCACTCGTTGATTAAAGAGATATAATTATGTTTGTAAATGTCTGATTTTGAAAACATTAATAAATACATCTCTGACATTTTTTCTCTCATTATTGTGGAACTTAGCAAAGATAAATCCATCCAGCCATTATCTAAATCTGCTGTTCTTGCAGGGGGATCTGATGCTTAACTCAAGCGGTCATTGGACGAGAGGCAGGACATACCCTGTACAGGTCTTCAGTTCATCACTGGCAAATATAAATAATTTTGGTCCTAAAACAAAAAAAACTTTGGTCTGATTTAACTTCAGACAGTTAGAAAAAAATATGTATGTGTCTTTTTATTCACTGTATGTAAACTTTTGGTTTCAACTTTATGTGTCTATCAATTTGTCGTCACGTTAATTTTATTTTATTTGGAAAACTTTGCTTTTTTAAATCAAACATTATGTGAAAAGAAATGTGAATAATTAAGATTAAATAGCTTATTTTTTGTATCTTATCCACCACTAAAATCTGTAATAAATAAAGAAAAAAATTTTTTAATGGCACGACGTAATTGTGAAAAGAAATTATACATGTTGAAGATGAGGGTTGAAAAGACCACAAAAACTCTAGGCAAGGCAAGGCAAGGCAATTTTATTTGTATAGCACACTTTCAACAACAAGGTAATTCAAGGTGCTTTACATGATTAAGTGGTAAAATAAAAATAGCTGTAAAACACAGACAAAGCATTTAAAGTAAAAACAGCAATAAAGCAAGAAGCACACACAGATTCATCAAAGCATTACAAAGTATATATTGTCAGTAAAACAAGAAGAATACACAAAACATGACACAACAAAGCATTACTCAAAGGCAACTCTAAACAGATACGTTTTTAGCTGTGATTTAAAAGAACTCAGTGTTTCAGCAGCTTTGCAGTTTTCTGGAAGTTTGTTCCAGATTAGAGGAGCATAGAAGCTGAAAGCTGCTTCTCCATTTTTGGTTCTGATTTTAGGGATATTGAGTAGACTGGAATTAGAGGACCTGAGTGGTCTGGCGGTTGGTATAGTAACAGCAGGTCTTAAACATATTTTGGTGCTTCAATCTTTAATAAACTAGTAGAAGTATTTTGAAGTCTATTCTCTGAGTTACAGGGAGCCAGTGTAATGACTGTGTATGCTCTATTTTCCTGGTTCTAGTGAGGACACGAGCAGCAGCGTTCTGGATCAGCTGTTGCTGTCAATTTGGCTTTTTAGGCAGACCTGTGAAGATGCTGTTGCAGTAATTAATGTGACTAAAGATAAACGCATGGATGAGTTCTTCGAGGTCCTGTTGTGACATTAGTCCTTTAATTCTAGAAATGTTCTTAGGGTGATAGAAGGCTGACCTTGTTATTACCTTTATGTGACCCTGGAGGTTCAGGTCTGAGTCCATTACTATACCTAGATTTCTGGCCTGATCGGCAGTTTATATCTGTATTTACTGGAGCTGAGTGCTGAGTGTCGATGCATGTGCTTAGCGTTTGGATGGGTTCAAAGTCACCTGATGACATCGTAATGTAGAGCTGAGTATCATCTGCATAATTATGGTAGCTAATGTTATTGGTTGTTATAATCTGGGCTAGTGGGAGCATGTAGATATTAAATGAGAGGGGGCCTAGGATGGAGCCCTGGGGCACCCCACATGTGATTTGTGTTTGTACTGATGAAAAGTTTCCTATTGAAACAAAGACGTCCCTGTTCTTTAGGTAGGACTCGAACCAGCCAAGTACTGTACCAGAGAGTCTGAGCCAGCTCTCCAGTCATTCTAGTAATATATCATAATGAACCGTGTCAAATGCTGCACTGAGATCCAACAGAACCAGCCCTGTGGTTCTACCATAGCCTGTATTTATGCGGATGTCATTGAAAACTTTGACGAGGGCAGTCTCGGTGCTGTGGTGAGCACTGAAACCAGACTGAAAAACATCAAAGAGGTTGGCAATTGTTAGGAAGCTATTTAACTGCTGAAACACAGCTTTTTCAATAATTTTACTGATGAATGGAAGATTAGAAATTGGCCTGTAGTTCTGCCTTAATGTGTTGTCCAGATTATTTTTTTTAGCAGTGGTTTAATAACTGCTGTTTTTAAAGCCTGGGGGAAGAGGGAAGACACCTGACAGGAGGGATGAGTTAACTATTTGAATCAGATCAGACACAATGACAGGGAAAACTTTCTTAAGGAAAGCTGTGGGTAGGATATCAAGACAGCAAGAGGAGGAGCTTAATTGGTTAATGATTTCTTCTAGGTTCTTTTGGTTTAATTCATGAAAATCTGAAAGTTTTTCTACATTGGTGTTATTTGGGTATAACATTGGTGGTCGGTTTGGTGCTGCATTATAGACCGACCATCTAATTGTTAGAATCTTTTCAGTGAAAAAGTTGGCCAATTCATTGCAGCCCCTGGTAGAATTTAGTTCAGGGGCTACTCTCACTGGAGGATTAGTTGGTATTTCCACTGTTGCAAACAGAGTCCGTGCATTATTAATGTTTCTGTTAATTATTTTAGAAATAACAATTCCCTTGCTTCTTTTAAAGTTAACTGATATCTGTTCAGTCTCTCTTTGTAGATCTTATAGTGAACCTGGAGTCGAGTTTTCCGCCATTTTCTCTCGGCTCATTGACACTCCCTTTTTCCACTACGTACCAGTGGATCACTTGTCCACGGAGACTTCTTTCTACCTGAGACTACTTTCACTTTAGTGGGAGCAATGGAATCCATGATGTCTGAGATTTTCACGAGGAAATTATCTACCAGCTTGTTTACTGAGTTGGAGTTGGGAGATGAGGGGGATGTGGTTTAAGGGTAAATACTTTTAAAGGTTTCAACAGAAGTGTCCCAGGGAAAACGCTTTTTTACAGTTATCTGACTGTGGCTAGATATTTTAGCAGAGATGGTACTTTCAAAGAAAATACAAAAATGGTCAGATAATGCAATTTCAATTACCAAGATGTCAGATATAGTTAAACATTTGCTGATAACTAAGTCTAGAGTGTGTCCTTTATTGTGTGTTGGTTGTTTGACATGTTGGGTCAGGCCGAAGTTGTGAAGAGTGTCACTTAATGTTTTTGCTAGTCTATCCTGGGGGTTGTCAGTATGTATGTAGAAGTCCCCCACAATGGTTAATTGGTCATAATCTATACATATTACGGAAAGAAGGTCGCTGAAATCATTAAAGAAGTTAGAGTTAAGTTTTGGGGGTTTATATAAACTTAGAAATATAGCTTTTTTACGCTAATTTATCTGGGTGGCTAGATATTCAAGAGTCAAATGTGCCCAGGGATAGCTTTTGAAAGTTCATTGAGTTGTGAAAGATTGTGGCCACACCTCCACGTCGTCTGTGTTTCCTGCTCTCGCTTAAGAAATTGTAATTTGGAGGAGTAGATTCTATCAATACAGATGTTTCATTATTTCTATCTAGCCATGTTTCTGATAAAAAAGGGCATGCATTTTATGTTCAGTGATGAATTCATTGATTAAGAGTGACTTTCCTGATAGAGACCTAATATTTAATAAAGCTAACTTAAGTGATTTGATAATCGGTAGCTGAACCTTCTGACAGGTGATCAATTTGGGATTTGTTTTATTATAAGTGCGTTTGGCTTAAATTTTTTGTTTTTTCTTGCTAATAATAACTTCTATGATTTTTTGGAGGTGGCCGGACGACTTCTGGAAGACGGTGGGAGTGGGATTACTGTCCGGTTCCCTTGCACATCAGATGTCCGTGATTACCAGTCCAGGCATGGGCAGAGTACATCCTGTGGTGGATGAGTCTGATGACATTGGAATACTTGCTGGAAGTGTTTGTTCTCTGTCAGTTTGTACAGCTGTCTTTGTTGGTGATGAAGTAATATTCATTTTATGTCGGGGAAATGTTTGTTCTCTGGAAGTATCAACAGGCCGTGCTCCAAGGTCAGTTCTGGGGTGTTTATTCAGATAACAAAAAATATTTGAGGTCAACAGTCTCAGTCCATATCTGTTAAGATAACGCTCATTTGACTTGAACAAGTGTTTTGCACATCCAAATATTTTAAGGTTATTAATAAATGGGATCAATTTTTCAACAGTTTGTCTCTTCAACCATTAATGGAGCATGCGAATTCAACTGTACCTTTCATCATTCCCTTCAGGGATTGGTCCCCTGATAAAGATGTTTATGTTAAGTCCACCAAGTCTCTGTAGCAGATCAGAGAAGTCTGATTTGAGAACTTCAGATTTCTTTTCATCTACATCATTCACACCTGTATGGATTACAAGTTTTTCCAGGTTAGGATGTTGCTCCAAAATCGTATGGATTTTTTCTGATATTTCTCTCACTGTATTTTTGGGGCAGCTGATAACGCTAGTGTTCTGGCTACAAAAATGTTCAGCCCCATTAATAGAGCCGTCATGTATGATGAGAACATTTGGTGGTGGTGGTGGTGGGTTCTTACTTTGTTATGTGTCCGCTTCGTGTGGATGGATTTCTCCTGATGTTCTTGACTGATCCCAGGGGCTGTGTTGACTTTTGGGGAACTGAGGGCTGCATATCTGTTTCTCAGTGGGATTCCAGGGGGGGTGATATCTACTGCTCTGGGTTGTGGGTTCTTTTGTTTCTTCTTCCTGGGTGCAGAGAAAGCAGGTGTAGATTCAGTGCGCTTTAAAGCCGGCCAGTCTACGTCGAATTGGGAATGGGGTGTTCTACCCGTTAAACGCCTTTCGGCTGGAGGAGTAGCGTTGTTCTGTGGCTTCTGTGCGAGACTGTTGGACTGAGAAAACGCCGGGCTGCCAGGTTCTTCCTCCCTGCGTGTAGTCATCGGTAAAGTTGTCTCATTTCCATATCCAATGTTTAAAAATAATCTGAAGATGGTGTAGCTTCCTCTCGATTGTTTCAATTCTCTGGAGCAGTTTCTCAAAGTCCTCAGCTGAGCAAAAAGCCATTTTGGTAATCCACAGTAATTTAGAAAGTAATCCAAAAAAGAGATCCGGTCTAACAAAGTGACTCCAGAGGCTGGGTGTATAAAGTAACTAAGAAAAAAGCCAGGAAAAGCTAAGAAATGAGTAAAGGTCTAGTAAGCCCTAATGTAATGTAATTCTAGTAAAAGTCAAGTCCATTTAAAAAAAAAAACCACATTTAAAACCAACAATTGGCTAAAGTTTTTGATTAAAAAAGCTACGTTCTTTTGTATGATTGTATCTGTTCATTTTGCAGTAAGATGTTAGACACTATTTAGATAAATCAACAAGCATTAGATAATTGTCTAAGAATGGAACAAAGAAGCAGATACTATACATAGTCAGAGCTTTATGAAGCAAACCACAAAGCTAATGTGAATTGAGATTTTATCTTTTTCTTTTCTAGATTAATTATTGGACAAGGTCTTAATGAACACAAAAGGTCAGCAGGTTAGCTACAAAATTGGACAGCCATATTGAAGCATGAACTACAGACCTTTTTTCTGTTAAAAAAAGAAAAAAATTGTTTCCCCCAGCCATCTCACAGACTGCATAAAAATACAACCTGTAAGAGGATAAGGAAGTTGCTGGGGCCTGGTGCGGGATAGGGGAGGGGACAGGCAAGACCTGATTAA
Organism: Valencia hispanica; assembly: GCA_963556495.2. Taxonomy (NCBI): domain Eukaryota; kingdom Metazoa; phylum Chordata; class Actinopteri; order Cyprinodontiformes; family Valenciidae; genus Valencia; species Valencia hispanica. The sequence continues at coordinate 30,625,194 of OY747705.1, read as the reverse complement.
AGACTGTCTTTGTTATGTAATTAGCTCCAAGAGAGGAAGGCCCTGCTGCAGGGATGTAGAGCAGCTGGCCTGAGGTTGTCTAATTGCCTGTTCGGATTCTTTCCAGGCTTCATCCTCTGGAGCTCACACTCGTAATGGCACAGATGTTTTCAGCTGCTTACCGCAGAGAAGGCTACATGGTAACCGTTAACTATTTCTCCTGTTGGGATCCAGTGACACCTCTCTACTGGGACGGTGTCAGACCAAGGATACTGTATATGTATGGGCTAAGCTGCTGCAGAAAGGACAGCTAGTTATTTATATGGCAAGCGCTTTGAGTTAATTCTAAAATCAAAGGATTCTGATTTTAAATGTATAAATTATTAATCTGATTTTAAAATGCTTTTACTTTGTTGCAGCTTTTGGTTACAATTTTGACCTCAAGTGTTATTGACTCTTGATCCTCTTTGAAGTTGTATTGCACACCGAAGGTTTGTATTAATTTTTTCAGATCCCTGCTCTTGGGAAAGCTCTTTGTTGTTTTTCCAAGCATATAGACGAAGCTGGGCAGCTTCTGTCTTCATTGTGGAATATTAAACCACATTACTTTAGGGCTTCAAACATTTTCAGGGTCATTTTTTAGCCTTTCACCATCAAAAAGAACAGCCGCTATGAATTTGTTTGCTTTAATATCTACTTGAATTAAACATGTTTTTTTTGTTTTTACAATATTTAAATAATCATTTATAAGGAAAAAGTTTTTGTTATAAAGTGGAAAACTGAGTCAAATTAGAAATCCAACTGAATGCACTGCAGGTTTATCATCAGTCAGCAGAAGAGTATATATATATATATATATATATATATATATATATATATATATATATATTATACATATCTATATATACTATATATATATATATATATATATATATACATACATATATATATGTATACATACATATACATATATATATATATATATATATATACATATATATATATATATATATATATATACATACATATATATATACATACATATATATATACATACATATACATACATACATATATATATACATACATATACATACATATATATATATATATATATATATATATATATATATATATATATATATATATATATATATATATATATATATATATATATATATATATATATATATACACACACATATATATACATACGTATATATATATATATACATACATATATATACATATGTATATATGTATATATATATACCATATTCCTGTGTTTTCTTCCTCTCTTGTATTTTCAACTCACCTCTCTTCTTCATCTTCCTTCTTTCTTCTCCTTAATTTTCCGTCTCCGTGTCCATAACATCAGGAAATAAAAACCCCAACAATTCATAATTAAGATTTTTCACACATATATCAACTGGAGGACTATAGCAAAAGCTGTACTGCTCCGCTTGTGAAAGTAAATCTGTTGGGCTTCTACTTGGTACTCAGACACCAATTCTGAGCTCCACACTGCCAAACAGGACACGTAAAAAAAAATAAAAAAATCAATCAATCAATAAATCAATATTATCATATCCTATTGTGGTCTGGTGTTCTGATTTTGCTGCTGCCTTTTGAGTTATAAAACCCTGCAAACATGACAATGTTATGCACAAATAAGTGCTGTTAGTATTCATGTAGACTACTTATTTGCAAATTTGTAATTTTTTTATTTCACAGGAGCCCAGGTTGGTTTAGATAACTGTTTCTCTTGTGAATGAAATCATCACCACTTAAAAACTGCATTATGTTTGTCCTGTATGTTATCTTTGTCTGACATTAAAATGTGTTGGATGTTATGAAACAATTAAGTGCTATGAAAAAAACATGTTAAGAAAACCTTAAGATTTTTTTTCACAGCACTTTATCTGAAGTTGTGCAGTAATGTCTATTTCTGCATGGACTTGTCAGAATCCTGTAGTTTCGATCTGGACTAAAGTATGCTGACATAGAGTACTGTAATCCAGATCTGTACTTCAGTATACTGTACTCTGCATCATCCTTCCTTAGGCCAGATTTCGAGTTCCAGGCAGCAGGGAGAAACAGAGGAAAGGTAATGCGATTTGAGGGATTGTGTCACTCTTAACTTAAGTCATCATATCTAAGTCTAAACAAAATCGCAGATGTATTTAAATAATGGTTTTATCTACAGAGTTTGGGCCTGAAATTGCATTGCTTAATATTAACTGGACTGTTGTATCCTCATTTGTAAACTGCTTTGAATGAAAGTGTCTGCTAAATGCTAGTGATGTATGTCTCGAGACCGGTCTTGGTCTTGAGACCACTTTTACGTGGTGTCACGGCCTTGACGGTCTTGGCCTCGATACCCTCTGGTCTTGGTCTCGGTTTAGGCGTTCTTGACTATATAAGTCTAGTGCAGTAACAGCCGTCATAAAATTGCTACACATAGTTGATCTCAGCCATTCTGCAAAAACATTTACAGTGAGCTCAGTCACACACATGACATGGTCTGTATCGCCTGTAGTGGAAGTAATACTGTCTAATATGTATTGAATGTAAACTGTGGCTGAACCCTAGTATGCTGCTGCTCATATAAGTTATTGCGTAGCTTCAACACTAGTCTGTTTTTATTTTCCTCCGGTCTCAACTTGGTCTTGGTCTTGACATGGTCTGTCTTGGTCTCGATATCCTCTGGTCTAGGTAGTGATTTGGTTTAGGCGGTCTTGACTACAAGTCTACTAAATGCATAAACATTACCATTAACATGAATAAAATCAAACCTTTCGTAAAACAGGTCTCTCAGGGTCAATATGCTTTGTAATGCTGAAAATGTGTGTCAGAAATCTCTGAAAGGTAAGACACATTGGTGGTCTGTAATGCGCAAAAATATTTGTTCTTTTTGCAACTGCCCTGCCATCTATAGATCTGTTTTGTTTCGTCTTAGTGCACTTAAATCCAAATCAAGAGTGACCAACCGTCTTCTTTTCCCCGAACATGCCCATTTTTTAAATGCTGTCCAGGGCATCCAGAGGGAATTCATAGATTGGTAACAATGTTTTTATTGTTTTTCAGGGTACCATACTTTTACTGATTGGTGCAATGGATGGACTACGACATTCTTTCTCTCACGTGACATCCTCCCTGAGTTGCTGCTTTGTGGGTGGTACTGATCGATTTATTGATGGAACAGACAGCCGGCTATGCAGCGCTACGTTGCACTGCATTGCTCCGTGTTGCACTGCATTGCGTTGTAGCTGTTTACAAGAATTAAATCACATGTGTAGGTTTACGGACGAACCTCAAAAGGTATAGCATCCAGTTGTAACAAATGGGTGGCGGAATGAATCATTCACATGGCTGGCATGTGTGTTTTTGTGTCTGACAAAAGTGACAAAAATCCCGCATTGCTCCGCGTTGCACTGCATTGCGCGGCATTGTAGCTGTTTACAAGAAATAAATCACATGTGTAGGTTTACGGACGAACCTCAATAGGTATAGCATCCAGTTGTAACAAATGGGTGGCGGAATGAATCATTCACATGGCTGGCATGTGTGTTTTTGTGTCTGACAAAAGTGACAAAAATCCCGTAGATCATATGTACACAAAAAAACTATAACAAGGCTGTGCAAAGTGAGAGTTCATCTTTAAATTGACTAAAGAGGATCAAGTTGAAAACTTAAGAGAATAGAATACTTTTTCTGTCTCTTTGAGACTGTTGCTTTTTACTTTTATTACATTGAAAAAGAAATACTTGTTTTCTCAGAGTATTTTAGATTTTTGTTTAATTTCTGTCCATTATGACTTAAAAAGTGAACTATTTTTGTTACTGGCAAATTTTCTAATTTGGAAAAGTAAATATTTCTATTATTTATTTCCAACGATTTTACAATATTTTTTGTACTTGTGAAAACCTATCTGAAGTTTATTATTTTACTATTTTACTATTTTTTCTAACCGCACAGAGAATGCACGTTTTAAATATGTTGAAATCAATACTCTTGACTCAGTCCTGAAAGTGTTTCAATGTTAAGTGACAAGTGTCCTCTTTTTTTGGAAATCAAAATATGGTCACCCCAACAAACTAATCCAATGTGAGCTCATTAGAAGAAATGATGTGTGACATACTGAAATGCCATGATACCTGTATATGTTTTTTACTTTAACTGTGAAAACCAGCTCTTTGCATAAACCATTTGTCATCAATATATTACACTCTCACAAAACTTGCTGTTATGTTCATCAGATCTTCACAAGGCAGACGATCACAAACTCGCTCCTTCTGTGGAAGACACGCGCTTTCTACAAGTGATGGATTTGGAGTTCTATCAAGACAGCGACAACAGCTGGGTAGGTCCCTTACCTTTCAAGTTGCCACGGCAACGGTTACCCAACAACAGAGACTTGAATTATAATTGCCTCATGTCACTTAAGCGTATTCTGGAAAAACCACCGGAAATGAAAGCACATTTTCTGGAGTTTATGGTGAACATGTTCAGTAGTGGACATGCAGAAGTTGCCCCTTCACTTGGTAGTAACCAAGAATGCTGGTACCTGCCTCTGTTCTGGGTTTAGCACCCCAGGAAACCCAACAAAATTTGAGTTGTGTTTGATTCAAGTGCTTCATACGAAGGAGTCTCACTTAGGCCACGTCCACACGAAGCCGGTGCGTTCCCTATCCGATAATTTTTTTTCCTTGTTCTAAAAAAAAATTATGTAAACACAGCGTCGTCTCAAGAAATATCTGCGTCCACACGAAACCACTGAAACCGACTGAAAATGGTGTAGTATATATGCCAGACCAGTATGGAGCGCTGTAAATCCACCACAGAGATGCACTATACATGGAGAAGAAGACTTTGAGCATGCGCATAACCTTGCGCGCTGTAAACGAACCAAGAAGAATACATTTATAACAAAGCAATACATTTTGCTGTAATAAAGCTAGTAGGCTTAAGAGCATCTGCAGCACGAACAAAATCATGTAGTCCGCCATTATTGTTGTTGCAGTCACGTGTGACGCAGCCAAAACGTGATGTGATGACATCATCGTTTCAGAAAATATACGGATTTGCTGTACACACGAAACCGCAAGGGCGTCGTTTTCAGATTTATCCACTTTGGGACCCGGTTTAAAAAAATAGCGGTTTCAGTCTTCGAAAACGCCGGGTCCGTGTGGACAAAACGCCAATACGATAAAAAATGTATACGTATACAGCGAAACGCGTCTCCGTGTGGACGGGCCCTCAATGATGTGTTCCTTACAGGGCCCGACTTCAACAATAGTTTAGTGGGCGTGTTAATGAGATTGAGGAAGGAACAAGTCGCTATAACAGCAGATAACGAACACATGTTCCACTGTTTTGTCGTCAAAGAAAGCCATAGGGACTTTATTCTCTTCTTATGGTACAAGAATAACATGTGCTCTGAAATCGTTGAGTAATGTGTGAGAGTTCTATGTTGATGACGCTCTAAAGTCATTCGCTATAGAGGAAGCAGCAGTTCGTATCCTCAAACAAGCTCAACGCACTCTCGCCTCTTCAAATCTCAGACTACAAAAAGTCACCTCCAATCATCCTGCCGTTCTAGAGGCTTTTCCCCAGAGGACCGAGCGAAGGATGTGGAGAACTTGGACTTGTGTGCACAAGAACAAGTAGTACACTGAAGTTTAGGATTGTTATGGAACAAAAGCCTTTCACATGTAGAGGTGTCCTCTCAACAGTGAACAGCCTCTACAATCTGCTTGGATTTCTTGCTCCTATCACGATCCAAGGCAGATTTCTCCTGAGAGAGCTCAACAACACGACTGCGGACTGGGATGCTCCTCTTCCAGCAAACATTGAAACAGAATGGAGTAGATGGAGAGAGTCTCTCCACGATTTGCAGAATCTCCAAATACCACGCCTGTACAGTACAGAAAGCACTCGAAAGAAAGAACTCCACGTGTTTGTCGACGCATCAGTGAAAGCCATCGCTGCTGTTGTCTACATAAAGGTATCCACTCCAGACAAATCAGAAGCCGGATTTGTAATCAGAAAGGCAAAGTTGGCTCCTACGACAGGTCTGACTATCCCGAGGCTGGAGTTATGTGCTGCCATACTCACAGTCAAGGTTGCAGAGGTGATCACTGCAGAAATGGACGTTACATTTGACAGCATTAAGTACTACACAGCAAGGGCGTAGAATTAGCATGGATGGAAGGGACATGTCCCCACCAATATCAAGAGATTATTAAATTGTCCCCACCAATAATTTCTGAAGTCTTACCTCCCATAACATATTTGGCCAATGTGATTGGCTGTGCCTTTCCCTGCTGTCAGATGAGACTCTGCAGCTATGTTTGGTTGTTAGCTGCGCCAAAACTGCAAGGAAAACTTTCCAGTTCATGGGAGGACTCGGTTGCAACGTGGGTGACATATGAGCGAGTAAGGATGGCAGCAAAAAATACGAATTTGAACATGACAAACTATTTTTTAAAGAAACCTGTAACTCACTTAAAGTCAAGTTCGCTAATGAAATGTGTCCGTCCTAATAACGTAACTGCAATGCTACGCTTTGGCACACATCATACCGTGTCAAATTGTAGCTATGTAACTAAACTCAGCAAAAAAAGAAACGTCCTCTGACTTTCAACTGTTTTTACTTTCAGTAAACTTAATGTGTGTACATATTTGTATGAACACTAAAAGAGTCAACACCATAAGACATAAACTAAAAATGTTTCACAGGCATATGACTAACATAAATAGAATAATGTGTCCTTGAATGAAGGGAGGCTCAAAATCAAAAGTACCAGTCAGTATCTGGTGTGGCCACCAGCTGCTTGAAGTACTGTAGTGCATCTCCTCCTCATGGACTGGACCAGATTTGTCAGTTCTTGCTGTGAGATGTTATCCCACTCTTCCACCAAGGCACTTGCAAGTTCCTGGATATTTCTGGTGGGAATGGCCCTAACCCTCACCCTGCGATCCAACAGGTCCCAGACGTGCTCAATGGGATTGAGATCCGGGCTCTTCGCTGGCCATGGCAGAACACTGACATTGCTGTCATGCAGAAACTCACGCACAGAACGAGCAGGATGGCTGGTGGAATTGTCCTGAAGGATCATGTCCGGATGAGCATGCATAAAGGGTACCACATTAGCGAGGAGGATGTCGTCCCTGTACCGCAAGGCATTGAGATTGCCTGCCCTCGGTCCAGCCTCTCTCAGCCTATTGCGGACAGTCTGAGCATTGATGGAGGGATTGTGTGTTCCTGGTGTGACTCAGGCAGTTGTTGTGGCCATCCTGTACCTGTCATACAGGTGTGATATTCGGATGTACCGATCCTGTGCATGTGTTGTTACACGTGGTCTTCCACTGCGAGGATGATCAGCTGTCCTTCCTGTCTCCCTGTAACGCTGTCTTAGGCGTCTCACAGTGCGGACATGGCAATTTATTGCCCTAGCCACATCAGCAGTCCTCATGCCTCCCTGCAGCATGCCCAATGCATGTTCACGCAGATGAGCAGGGACCTTCTTTGGGTGTTTTTCCCAGTCGGTAGATAAGTCTCTTTAGTGTCCTGCGTTTTTAGAACTGTGACCTTAAATGCCTACTTTCTGTAAGCTGTTAAGGTCCTAACGACCATTCCACAGGTGCATGTTAATTAATTCAAATCAAATCAAATCACACTTTATTTCAAATCACACTTTATTTATAAAGCGCTTTTCATACAAGAAGTTGCATCACAAAGTGCTTTACAGATTAAAATGACCCCACATAAAACCATGTTCCCTTCCCTCCCCCACAGATTTAAAAGCATGGTCACAGTTATACCCCCCTCCCCCCAACCCATCTCCCATGCACACACACAGTTAAAAGAAAAAGTAAAAAAGGACATTGGGCCGAGTGTAGATGAACCATGCAAGGAAACGCCATCAGAGGAGCCATCTGCCCCGGCAGCGGTAGACCAACAGCAGCAGCTGAGGCACCGACACAGGGCGCCCAGTGGAGGCAAGGCCAAGACCTCCACCTCCACCCAAGCTCACCTGGAGAGCACCCAGGCAGCCACAGCCGACCACCACTCCCAGGGCAGAGGGCTCCCACAGAGGAAGTACTGGAACGGGGATTAAGATGAATTAAAGTATAAAAATAAACAGTAAATTAATGTGCTAAGATTAAATAGTAAAACTGATAAAAATTTAATCATATAAAACATGCAGAGCAATTAAACAAACAGTAATAAATAATAATCAGTTAAAAGCTAGGCTAAAAAGGTGAGTCTTGAGGCTGCTCTTAAAAACATGAACGTTCTCTGCAGCCCTGAGGTCCTCTGGCAGCCTGTTCCAGAGGTGAGGGCCATAAAACTGGAAAGACGCCTCGCCATGCGTGTGTGTCCTGACTTTTGGGGTGACAAGGAGACGGCTGCCAGAGGAGCGCAGAGACCGCGAAGGTTTATATGGTAAAAGCAGTTCAGAGAGATAAGAAGGCCCAAGACCATTAAGACACTTAAAAACCATTAAAAAAAAACCTTAAATTGAACATGGTTAATTGAACATGCATGGAAAACATTGTTTAAACCCTTTACAATGAAGATCTGTAAAGTTATTTGGATTTTTACAACATTATTGTTGAAATACACAGTCCTGAAAAAGGGATGTTTCTTTTTTTGCTGAGTTTATGAACTGCGTGGTTTGGAAACTAACTGCACAACAAGCTGCCCACTATTAGTTATCTTACACCATGCATCTAAGGATGGCGGAGGTCTGTACGCGCTTCCCCCAGGGGCCAAGGTGGACATGCACTGTATAATTTCTGTCATATATTTTAGCCCATTTCCCAGTCATGCAACAATTTTTCCAATCAGTTGGTCTTCAAAGCTGTATAAAAATAAATATTTTCTCCATGAATTTCTGCTTGCATATTTAATTTCCCTCACATATGTTTTAAATACAAAATAACTGCAGTGAAAGTATACAGTTTACTGTTTCAGAGTCTTGCACTGGTCCAATTTTACCAACCCCCATGCATTAAGATGATATTTTAACCCAACCCTTTACCAACAGTTATCTTTAGATCAAATCCCGACCCAACCCACCCGTTGATTTAAAACTGCCATCGGTCTGTGTCCGCTGCAGCTACGCACTCCGATCCCTCCGATCCCTCCGTAACTCTCCATTGTGCTGTCAGCTGAGCTCTCAGATAGCGACGCTTTGAACACATGTCCAGGTCTGAGATGATAATCAATCAGATGCTCTCATAAGAATCTTTTTTTGATTGATTTAGTTACCTGAACTCTGTGCGTAAAGTTGAAAATGTCTGCGTGCCTGCAACAAGTGGTCAGCGATGTGAATTGTAAACTGCTTGTGTTTAAAAAAAAAAAAAAAAGACACGCAATGAATTATTTCCCTTTTTATTTCTCTGGAATGTTGCACAGCTGATTTTTATTTTATACAGAACTGTAGTGAAGTTACAGTTGAAGTTTCTTCGCACAGAACGGTGAGGGTTGCAAGGAAAATGCGTTTGTTTTGTTTGTTGCTTCTTCTGGGGCAGACATATTGATGGAGCCAACATTATTCTTTGTGCTACGATGTGGATAAACATGATCTTTCCCAGACAACAGTCTAATGATTGTTTTCAGCACCGTTTGAAAAAATAAAACGTGATGGGCTTTCAATTTTTACACCTGTAATTACACCACAGTGTATATTATAATAAAATGTCAGAAGGATAAATAGCTATATATGAAGGATTATTTATTGTCCCCACCAATATTCAAACCACACTCATGTTTATGGTAATTGTCCCCACCAATTTTAAAAACAAACCTACGCCCTTGCTACACAGACAGCAAAGTTGTGTTAGGATGCATACACAATCGGACCCAAAGGTTTTATGTGTTTGTGCATAACAGAATTCAACGTATCCTTCAGTCAGCATGTTCCCATCAGTGGAATTCCGTTCCATCCAAGCTCAACCAGGCAGACTCTCGGTTACAGCAGCGCACCTGAGCAGTATGACGTGGTTAAAGGGACCAGCCTTTCTCGTTAACCCTCTAGAGCAGGCTTTATTGCTGGATACATACTTCCTTTTGGAACCTACTCTTGACACAGATATACTACCTTTGGTGGTGACTAGTCTCACTCACTCGACGAGACCAACAGTAAGTCAATAGTAAGTCAAACGTATATTGACAGATTCTCCTGCTACACCACACCAATCAGAGCAATTGCTTGTTTGATTAATGTTGCTCGTTCCTTCTCACAACCCAGCCGAACGTCCGGTTGTTGTGGCTGCCATCTTTGTCGTCCTACAGAAGAAGAGCAAATAAAAGCTAACATTTGTGTTGTAAGGAAGGTTCAATGTGAGCACTACACAGAAGAAATGAAGTATATAAAAGGGAAGACTAAGTTGCCCCTCTTTAGCAGTCTCTTGAAGCTATATCCTATACTCAACAGCGATAGGGTCCTAAGAATTGGAGGTTGTATCGAACGGTCTGAGCTGGGCATCGACATCACCAACCTTCTCATCATTCCGGCGCAACAACGCCTTGAGTCCCCGTGAAACAGATATGATCTGACTGTGGCACGAACTTCATTGGTGCTTCCCGAGAACTGCGAATGAATGCAGCGGACTTCAACAAACAAGATGTTGACAGCTACCTGAGCTAACAAAATTGCTCCTGGGTTTTCTACCCACCTCACGCCTCGCATATGGGGGGTGCTTGGGAGTGGATGACTGGAATTGCCAGACGCATATTTGACTCCATGCTCCAGGACTGTATTAAGGTGTAACTAACTCATGAGCTGTTGTCAACATTTAAAGCGGAGGTCTCTGCAATAACTAATTCTCCGGCCCTCATACCTGTCTCAACTGGTCCAGAGTCACCTCTTATCCTTACTCCTTCCATGTTGCTTACGATGAAGACAAGATCAGTTCCGCCATCTCCTGGAAACTTTGACTATGGAATGCTTCTTAAGGAACAGTGAAAGAGAGTACAGAATCTCGCTGACAAGTTCTGGACCAAATGGAGACAAGAATACCTTCACACTCTTCAGTTAGGCCACAAATGGCAGGACAAGAAACCAAGTCTCAAGGAAGGAGATGTCCTGCTTAAAGACTCTCAGACCACAAGGAACGAATGGCTAATGTCTATTATCACAAATACTTTTCTAAGTCAAGATGGACTGGTTAGGAAAGTTGAAGTAAAGACTCCCCATGCTGGCAAAACGCAGACCTTTTGCCGCTCTGTGACTGAAGTAGTTTTGTTATTATCTGCTGAGTGAAGTAATGGCATGTGTTATTTAAATGTGGGATTATTATAATCCCAAGCGGGGAGTGTTATGTTCACTGTGAAAGGTACTGTTATAAATTGGTAAAGTCCGCCATCTAGTGCTTGTTTTCCATTTACTGTTTAAGACAGTAGAAGAAGAACTCAGACAGGAAGTTGCCAAAGACGGTCTCATGCTAGTGCACGACAGCTCCACTCCGGGTTTCTCGATTTTGGTGTTCGTTAAAGCATTGTCTGTAAGTATTACGTGGTAGAATATGGTCAGAAATATTCTTGCTGTTTCTTGGTAACACGTTTGACTGTTTGTATGTTTCTTACACCGTAGAACATGTCATTATATAAGCTAATTTCACATGCTAATCGCTAGCAGCTACTCGTAATGCTAATCGGGAAGTTAAGAGCTGTTCCTCTTTATTTGCAAGTATTTTAGTTGCTAATTGTCTGTAACTGATAATGTGGGAGATATATTGATTCACATATTTCTGTATTGTTACAGTTTCACAAAGAAAATTAAGATGCCGTAAACTACATTGATTGTCCTTCGCAGTCTGTGAAGTTTCTGGATCTGTGTTTAGCTGTATGGATAGCTAGATCAGCTTTTAGTGAGGCCAGAACACTAACCCTTACTTAAGTCTGCTGTTTTGGGGTAAGGTGACACAGAGGCTTAACAACAACAGTTTGATTTCAACCACCCATACCATCTTGGTCCTGTCAGAAAACACAGAGTTGGGAAAAAAAGTTTCAAATACCCTACTTTAAATGTTTAAGAAAATGACAGATGCTTTATAGTGTTTTTGGTCATTCTAAATTAAATTCTTAATTACAAATCATATGTGGACAAACAATCAATCCGAAATAAGTGAAGCTGTTACACAAGATTATAAAATTCTACATTGTGACGTAAGTCTTTTTTTAAATAAATACATGTCATCATCTATTACTAATATTTAAGGGTTTTAGAAAACACTAAAAAAAACAGATTAAAATAAATTGATAAATGGACTTAAACAAGCTCTCTGATACTGGAGAACACTGGAGGTTAGCACCGCTGGTCATGGGTGGTTACACGCTTCATGTTGGATCAACCCCAAAATGTAATCAGTTGTTCCTGGTTCCACTGCGGACATTTTCTAAAAATTTCATCGAAATCCATCTATAACTTTTTGAGTTGTGTTGCTAAAAGGCAGACAAACAAATGAACAGACAGACTGGTACAAAAACATTGCCTCCTGACGGATATAATTAAAACCCCAAAAAAATCTTCTGTATACCGTCTTTCTGTGTAAATATCTCATGTTACAAGATGAAAACCTGAGGCCTTTATTCAAGTGTGGCCTATATATGTACAAAATTTTTTTTTTTTTTTCAAATTCAGGTGCGCTCAATGGTCCGAAAATTACGGTAATTTAGTTAGTTTTATTCTCTGTGCGACTAACTTTGGAAGGTTAAAGGTGAACTTAAATAGTGAAATTGAACAATATTGACAAGGCATTCAGAGAAGTCAATCTTTTGACCCTGAAAAAAAGATTATTGTTTAATTTAAATTTTATTTTCAGCTTTTAACTTTTCTTGCTTACTTTGATCATTTAAATGCTCCTGATCAGTAACACTAAAAGGGCGATGTGTTTACTTATTAAAATGATCAGTGAAGTCTTTTTCAAGACAGCTACAGTATACAATATAGACATAGTTAAAAAAAATTATTATGTAACACTCAATCATTTGCAGCTCTGTTTGCAGCCCTCTGTATTTTAGCTAGTGAAAACTTGGGCTGCACAGTGGTCCTGGAACAGAAGGACTGAAGGTCCTGGCTTCGAATCTCTGCTTGGGGACTTAATGCATGAAGTTTGCATGTTCTCCCTATGCAGGTGTGGGTTCTGTTTGGATACTCTGGCTTCCTCCTACAGTCCACAAATATCAGTGTTAGGTTAATTGTGCATGGGTGTTCGTCCTTTGTGTTTCTCTGTTGTCCTGCAATGGACTGGCAACCTGACTAAAAAGTCAATTAGACAGCTGCAGCTGATCCAGAATGCTGCTGCTCGTGTCCTCACTAGAACCAGGAAAGTAGAGCACATCAACCCAGTTCTAAAGTCCCTACACTGGCTACCTGTAGCTCAGAGAATAGACTTCAAAATACTTTTACTAGTTTTTGAATGGCTTAGCACCAAAATATGTTGAAGATCTGCTGTTACTATACCAAACCACCAGTACACTCAGGTCCTCTAATTCCAGTCTGCTCACCATCCTTAGAATTAGAACCAAACATGGAGAAGCGGCTTTCAGTTTCTATGCTCCTCTAATTTGGAACAAACTTCCAGAAAACTGCAAAGCTGCTGAAACACTGAGTTCTTTTAAATCACAACTAAAAATGTATCTGTTTAGAGCTGCCTTTGAGTAATGCTTTGATGTATAATTTTTTGTGTATTCTTCCTGTTTTACTGCTGTTTTTACATGATATGCTTTGTAATGCTTTGATGTATATGTGTGTGCTTCATGCTTTATTGCTGTTTTTACTTTATATGCTTTGTCTGTGTTTTACTGCTATTTTTAATTTGACCATTTAGTCATGTAAAGCACCTTGAATTACTTTGTTGTTGAAAGTGTGCTATACAAATAAAATTGCCTTGCCTTGCCTTGTCCAGGGTGTGTCCCACGTCTTGCTCAATGACTGTTGGAGATAGCCACCAGTCCCCCTGTGACCCTGCAAGGGCAATTGGGTATAGACAATGGATGCTTTGATAGTGTAAACATTCGACTCAGAACGAGTTCAGAATTAATAAATAAAACACACATAGCCCGCAACTACTTCTATCAATTTTGTGATAATATTGTTTTGCAAAGCTAAAGGTATGCAGATGTTGTTTTTCAGATAAATCACATTAATGATGTAATCATTTGCCTTCTGTCATCAAAATTCATCTTCCCCCCTTGGAAAAGTGGCTATGTTTTTTTTCTTTTTTTCAGTGTTTTACTGGCTAGCATTATTTGTATGCTTAGAGTACACACACAAATACACACACCTGCTCGGCAGATAGCTGCCAAACACCTGCATCCTTCTGACTCCTGAGGTCTGCCCACGTTTCCCCAATGACTGGTGTAATTCCTGTTCCTCCCTTTTTTCTTATTTCCATCAGACTCGCAGCTTGTGGGACTCAAACACATTTTGATGACCAATACCTTCCTCTGGCACAGACATGTATACACACACGCACTTCTCATTCTCGGATGCTTTTGTTGATATTAAAAATGGGGGAAAGCAGGTGGGTCTATGCAGAATAATAAGGTCAAGATGAAAAAGTGCAAGGATAAAAGTAGAGGAGTCTTGGACAAATAATGTCATTGCTGAACACCATGTGGTTGGCTGGTCCGATCATGTTTGACTCTGGAAACATCTTTAGTCAGTTTAGAATTGATTTATATTATAAAATGGTGTAATTTGCATGCCTTTTTTCTCTGAAAATTAAATACTCTTAGAAGTACTTTTACTATAAATGATGTGGATTGGGCTGATACGTCTCTTTAGAACTGATGTGATCAATAAATCTATTAAGTTAAAAGTTTTTTTGTTTCCTTGAATGGATCTGATACATGCTTTTATGGCTGACTTCCTAAAATGTCCCTCTGTATCAAGAGAGAACTGATAAATTACTGAAAGGTAAGACTTTACTGATAGCAGTTCATAAACAAAATCTAACAAATGGAAAATGGTTTTGTGTTCTTTTTTGAAAAGTGGAAGGATTAAGAAGCTTAACATTCGACTTTAATTAGAACTGTGCCAGGATCACTGTTGCGGTAGTTACTCAAAAAAAGTAATCCATTACAAATTGCTCATTAATTCTCAAAAAAATAATCCCTTAATTCAATTCAGTTTATTTATATAGCACCAATTCACAACAGATGTCATGTCAAGGCACTTAACAAGAAGTAATTTCAATACATTTATACAAACATTCCAATCAGTTAAAAAGTTTCCTATTTAAGGAATCCCAGAAGATTGCGTCAGTCATTGGCGTGAGGTTGGGCCCCGTTGATGCAGACTTTCCAACCACAGCAATCCTTCAGCAGTCCCTCATACTGAGTAAGCATGTAGCGACGGTGGAGAGGAAAAACTCCCCTTTAACAGGAAGAAACCTCCAACAGAACCAGGCTCAGTAGGAGCAGCCATCTGCCACGACCGTCTGGGGTTTTGAGAAGACATCAGAGACACAGAAAGAACAGAAGATCTGATATAAGAGTACTTTCTATGTTACAGAAAGTAAAAAGTTAATGACAGGACACAGTGGATGTTCAGTTACTGGGAGCATCATCCCAGTCGATGCCCCTCGTCCATTGGCATTGCAGCCAAGCAGGATACCAGACCAGGTATATCTTCTAAGGAGAGGAAAAACACTGAGAGAACCCTTACATTGCTTAGTTACTTTTTTTTGAGAGTAACTTAGTTACATTACTAGTTACACTACTCTTGCCGAGGTGACTAAAAGACTAAAAGGTGACTAAAAGAATATAATGGCAGAAAAAGAGTTAGAAAAAATATATACATATAGAAACTACAAATACAACCCACAAACAGTTTTTTTACACATCTATATACACATATCTACACAAATATCCATATATATATATATATGTACACACACACACACGCACAAAAAGATTTGAACAAAAAAGTTTTAAAAAGTGTATATATACAAACATCTAAGAACACAAATAGAAAGAAAACATCCATATAAAATGGCTGACAGAGAAACAAAGCAAAGTGCTCTAGCACTAGTTAGTTGGCACATACCTCTCTTCCTCCGGTAAAATCAGGTTTTCCTCTTCTGACGACAAGTCCTCAACACAAATCTCCGATGAACTAACATTCCAGGGCTTCGTCAGTGATGATTCTCTTCTCTTGAAGCGCCATTTTTCGAACGCAAACAAAACAATCGAAGCTGAATCGTTCACTCTCAGCTGATCAGTGCGTCAGTGCTCGCCCCCAAGCTAAACCAATTATTTGTTTTTAGAATTACGCAGACCTGTAACTCCGCTTCTATTGGCCGATTTGGATTATTAACATATGGTTTGAATTGTAAGATCCTATAGAATCACACTGACATCAGAACTTTTGAAGCAGATTGGACAGCAATTGGAAAGCAAATGTTTAAATGGGGAAAGTTCAAAGTGCGCGTGACAGACAAGGTTGAGGTTTCTCTAATCAAATGTAAAAAATAATGGCAAAGGATTACCTTATTTGTACTTTTTCTTTTCTGAATGCACACTGGGTATTTTAGTTATGCTGGAAATAGTCATATCACGGTGGATTATTCTTTTCAGCAAGAAAAAAACAAAGGTAAGAAAGAATTTATGCTCTTGTTTTTCAAATGCTGTACGGATTTTTGGCCTTATTTTGCTGCTCATTTGCTGAAATTTGCACGTAGCGTGATGAAACTTGCAGCTTTAGAATCTGTGAGATGCTGGCTTTCATGGAAGGCAAAGTTTGCTCGGTTCTGTTCGGCAGGGTGACCGACAGGTTCGGTTGAATGTGTTCATGTAAAAATCGCAAAATAGCACAACTGCTCTTTTAATTGCTTGTTATTTTTTCTGGTTTTGGAGGTCACAAAAAATATTTAAATGAGTCTTTAGCTGAGATTGTGAGGTTTATAATGATAGGCCATGCTTAGCAATCAGTGACCACAGGTCACCTAAATTCGGACATTTCTCCGCCCTTCCCCAAAAGTGACCCGGCGCTGGGGCTGTGGGGTGGAACAGGTCATGTAACGACATCATATTTTCGAAAGTAATTATAATGTCATTACAGTGTTTGCCGCAGTAACGCGTTACACTACCATGTTACAAAAATAGTAATGTCATTACAGTAACTAGTTACTTTGTAACGCGTTACACCCAACACTGGCCAGGATGAAGATACTTGGCGAAAGGATTTATCCAAAACGTTCTGCCTTCTCCACCCAATTGCACGGAAAGAGTGCACCTATATGGTGAACAATGTTTTTTAAAGATTAAACTGTCTGGGCCTTACCACTGTCCTAACTAGTTCTTCTCATTTCATTTTCAACAATTGGTCCATCCTGTCAACAGTGCATGTCAGTTTCCCTTGCAGCACAACACTACCCCATGATGAATATGGATTCACACCTCCTTGCTGTTTTTTTTTCTTACCTCAAGAGGCTAGACCATCGGCGGAGCGGGGGTGTGGCTAATTGGGCTTATGCACGGGTTGTTTTTACAGAAGTCCCGGGTCTTTTGGAGTGTGTCATTTTTATTTTTTCTCATAGTAAGATGTCTGACTGACAACTATATAAAACAAAAACTACAAAAAAATTACACACAATATTAGAAGCACATAGCACAGTCGTAAATTCCCCCCTAATTTTGGTATGATGCGAGTTCAGGCACTAGCGCCGCTGTATGTGTTTGTGCACGGCACTTATACATGTGAGAGAGGGGGGAGATACGCTGCCAGTGAATTTGTTGTATGAGAAGTGCAGGCAGACAGAGGAGAGCTCAAGTTTGATCAGGTACCAAAGCAAACCACTCATACTGTATGATAATGTAAAAATGACGATGTATCACAAAGACTGATGTCACACAGCAGTTATTAAACCACTGCTAAAGAAGAAAAATCTTGACAACACATTAATGCAAAACTACAGGCCGATCTCTAATCTTCCATTCATCAGTAAGATTATTGAAAAAGCCGTGTTTCAGCAGTTGAATAGCTTCATAACAATGACAAACCGTTTTGATGTTTTTCAGTCTGGTTTCCATGCTCACCACAGCACCGAGACTGCCCTCGTCAAAGTATTAAATGACATCCACATAAATACAGATTGTGGAAGAACCACAGTGCTGGTTCTGTTGGACCTCAGTGCAGCATTTGACACTGTTGATCATGATATTTTATTGGAACGACTGGAGAGCTGGGTCAGACTCTCTGGTACAGTACTTGGCTGGTTCGAATCTTACCTGAAGAACAGGGAGTTCTATATTTCAATAGGAAACTTTTCATCAGAACGAACAGAAATCACATGTGGGGTGCCCCAGGGCTCCATCCTGGGGCCCCTCTTATTTAATATCTACATGCTCCCACTAGGCAAGATTATAGCAACCAATAACATTAGCTACCAAAACTACGCGGATGACACTCAGCTCTACATTACAATGTCACCAGGTGACTCTGAACCCATTCAAACCCTAAATCATTGCATTGACCAAATAAATGGATGGATGTGCCATAACTTTCTCCAGCTGAATAGAAACAAAACTGAAGTGATTATTTTTGGACCCAAGGAGGAACGATCAAGAGTCAGCACACAGCTTAAATTAATACAGGTAGAAACTACTGATCAGGCTCGAAACCTAGGTGTAGTAATGGACTCAGACCTGAACCTCCAGGGTCACATAAAGGCAATAACAAGGTCAGCGTTCTATCACCTGAAGAACATCTCTAGGATTAAACGACTTATGTTGCAACACGACCTAGAAAAACTAATCCATGCGTTTATCTTTAGTCGGATTGATTGCTTCTTTGGCAGTATTAAAAAATAATATGGTACTAAACTAAGAGAGAAATACAGAGGTATCATTAAATAGTAATAACTCTCTTTCTGATCCTTCAGCTAGGTCAGGGGAAATCAGGAAAGACGGAGAACACCACAACACACCTGAAAAAGAATACTTGAATAATATTGACCCTGAAAATGTCATTGATAGATTCGCAAAAATCAAGCCTCGAAGTAGGGCTGGGCGAAAAATCGTTCAAAAGTTCAAAGTGATGTGAGCCCGCCCAAGGTCTTCCTTTATGTTTTACAGTGTGCATTTATTTGGACTTTGAATTCAGGTGAACTCCCAGAAAGGATGATTAAAATAAAAGCAAGTTTTAAAAATATTTCCTGTCATTTTAAATTTCTTTTCAGGAATAGAAAGGTAGAAAAAAATAAAATCGGAAATCGGATTTGGCATCACACAAATCGCAGATTTTGTTTTTAAGCCATATCGCCAAGCTCTACCTCGAAGATACAGTCTCATGCTGCCACAATAAAGAAGTTTTGATTTTCAGTGCTACTATCATCTAGTTATGATTCTGGTTCTGTCTTGGTTCAGTCCTGAAGTAAACCGGATTTAGAACTGTTACAGTCTTGTTTTAATCCCAGATCAGTTTTGGATTTGGTTGAATTGTGGTTTAGTCCTAGTGTCTAGATACAGCCCTGGTTCTTTTCTGCCTTGATGCTTTATTAATAATCAAATGTTAATGTGTCACATGTATGTGATATAATTTGTTTTCTTATATAAAGTTATGTTTGTCGAACACTAGGCCTGGGGCGGTAACCGGATTACCGCCACACCGCAGTCTCGTGACGCCCACCGCGGGTCTGAGCGTCTGGCCGTCATCACCGCCCCCCAAAAAATGTGTGTTTCTAGCCTTGTCGTACGATCTGTGTAATGTTTTGTACTTTTGGATTTAATATGCACACATGAAAGCATAACATGTGTGACGGACAGCGTGTCAAAACTCCCGAGAGCGGAGCCACAGGTGAAAATAAAATGAAAAAGCAACTGCCCTGAGCAGACGAGGTGCAGGCATCTTTGAGCTGTGGTTCTCGGACCTGGCCACAGCGGAGACGTAGAGGGAATGTTCCAACCAGAGAACTGGGACCGCCAAGCTGTGGATGCATGCACAAATAAAGTCAGTCGCCCAGTAGAGAAGAATAGGAAGACGACATTTATATATGGGGGCCGAAGCGTTCTCTGTGCATAAATGTGCAGAAGCAGGAGCTACGGTGCGCTCCTCTCCTGGATAAGTTGTTGCGGGATGCGCTCTGCCTTCACCACAGACAGAGCCGTCTTTGACACATAGGCGCGTAGTTTGGCCTCAAGGTAGGCTACAACTCGTGCACACGAGCTGGGTACAGCCGTGGCGCAGTGGCAGGTAGATACAAATATATATATGTTTATGGGTATATCGCAAAACCGTGGGAATTTCTTGATTACCGACCGCGGTAAAAAACCGGCATAGCCCTATCGAACACCACTATAAACACACCCCCCCCATATGCATAACAACCCTTTGGGGCTAAGCCCCTGGTGTATAAAATGTCTGGCTCCGCCTTCGTCTCAGGGATAGACCCTTCCAGTTCTGAACTTATTGCAACCTTGTGTTTGTTGATTAATGCTACATTTTGTTATCCTTTCTTGTATACTTCCTGTTATTATCAATATATACTTATTATCATCCATCAATAGGAAATAGAATAAAAATTTGTAAAAAATAAACGTTGTCAATAGGATTCAACTTTGGCATATTTCAGTTTTAACTTTCCCTGTTAATTACTTGCATTAATATATACTTATTTAGTTGTCTGGGTTATGCCTTTATTCAAATTCAAATTCAAAAATACTTTTTTGATCCCAAAGGGAAATTAAGTGTTGCTCATATAATTAATTCTTTAAGGAGTTGTTGTAGATGATGATGGCTGTGGGCAGGAAGGATTTCCTGTAGTGGTCTGTATTGCAGCGAAACTGAAGAAGCCTCCAACTGAAGACGCTCTGTTGTTGTATGACAGTCTCATGAAGAGGATGCAAAGGGTTATCCATACTTGTTTTGATTTTATGAAGAATCCTTCTTTGCATCATGATCTCCAGTGGTTCCACAGTAGTGCCATTATTCGGTCATACATGTTTAAGTAAGTGTTGAGATGTACAATGATTAACAAATTACCTATCAGTTACCAGTCCAATCCAATTAAGGTTCAGATCAACTCTACTCCTGATACCTGTTGTTGATGTTCTGTCTCTGACTTTATTGCTATTTATTACCTATTTATGTACAGAGATTACAGATCGCTATTTTAAGATGTTTGCATTAGTTTGTTAATCCCAAAAATTTATATTTTCCACAACAACATCATTGCTTTTCAAATTATAATGAGATTCACAAAGCTAAAATGTATTTTCTGCTTTTGTTTTCTGTGTATGCTATGTGATTAGCCAAAGCTATTTTATTTGTATAGCACACTTACAATAACAAGGTAATTCAATGTGTTTTACATGATTAGGGGATAAAGTAAAAACTGCAGTAAAGCATAAAACACACAGCATATGACACGTAAAAACATTACTCAGAAGCAGACATTAATTTAGGATATTGTAAAAACAGCAATAAAGCATGAAACACACAAAACATATGATACAAGAAAACATTACTCAAAGGCAGCTCTAAACAGATGGGTTTTTATCCGTGATTTAAAAGAACTCAGTGTTTCAGCAGCTTTGCAGTTGTCTGGAAGTTTATTCCAGGATAGAGGAGCATAGAAACTGAAAGCTGCTTCTCCATGGTTGGTTCTAATTCTAGGGAAGTTGAGTAGACTGGAATAAGAGATAGAAGGCTGACCTTGTTGTTGCATTTATGTGACTCGGTTCATGTCTGAGTCCATAACTACACATAGATTGGCCCTTCACAGTATGCCCAAACACCTCTCGGCATGGTGGAGGAAATACTATCCATTACATTTTTGGACATTTAAAGGAAAAGGCTAAAGAGATGAAGCCAAAAAACGTTTTACGTAATTAATTACTTTACTCTTAATGTTTCATCTAGTAAATGTTTTATCATCTGTACATTTATATTTGTCAGAATCAAATGAGAAGATAGATCAGGTTTAATAATTGTGCTGAAAGTGGAGTTAATTGATTCAGAGGAAAATTGTCTTAAAATTTGATGTGTAACTTCAAAATAAACAGTGAGAAGAGACAGTAAGTAGTTATTGTGTTATTATTGCAGTGTGTTATTCTGGTGCTAATCAAACTTTCATGTTGATATCGAAGTTCAATGTTTCTACATTTTCGTCTTTAGTTAAGGAGGACAAAACAAAAATAATTAGGTAGTTTTAAACATAATATGTTTACAATTTTTAATTTAATGCTATTCTTTATAAGCCTACCTGAAGCTCTTGACAAAAGTGGTTCTTTCTTCTAACTTGGGTCAAAGTTGGAGTTTGCAGAGAAAAAAAACATAAACTGCCACTTGTTATGACCTGTTTGAGAGGTCACAATAAAAAGGGATACACACCATGCTTGAGAGCTTCTGAAATATACATTTATCTAACAGAAACTAAGGTTGAATCGTTTCTAAAATGAAGTCTGAAAGTCAGTAAAATCAGTGGTGTATTGTGTGCATGAGTGGACAATGTATGTGAAAGTGTTATAATATGCAATCAAAATAATCTATAAAGCAAAAGGCAGCGGCATACCAGTGGAGGAGAGCAGAGAGTGGTTAGTTGGCAGTCAGGGTTTAAAAAGATTGAGGGTTTTACTAGGTCCTCAGGTGTCCCTAATCAGTAATCAGTGTTGAAAGAAAAGATAAATCCCTAACCTAACCACAAGCTGTCCAGGAGCCTAAAAACTCTCCTGATACAAGATATTATTTTATTTTGTTAATCTTTAAAGCATGGCTCTGATTTTAATATGTTTTGGACCAGAACTCTGTACTAACAAATGTTTACTTTTAAAATGACTTTAATTGACATCAGGGAAAGCAAGTTCTGATTATGCTATCCAAATTTTTACAGAAGTTATTTTAAATATCTGTTTTTATTTAATTATTTAATTTAAACATGCTTTGATATGTATATAGGATTCTAAAGTGAAATGATGACATTTCATATTTTACATATTTGGATGAAACTTCAAAAAATGTATTTTATCATGTTTTGCATGTTTCAACTTTTATGGTGTGAGATATGTAAATATTAAACATATTTATGTATATTCTGTAATTTGAAAATACATGAATTTACATTAATGTCCTAAATCCAGATTATGCTACAGTAAATGAGTATTTAACACAAAAACGAGTACACTCATTCAGAAATGAGGCAATTATTAATAAGTCATTAATTATTGCTAATGTTCATAGTTAACTTTATGCCATGTGTGCAGAGGAGCTGGTACTGTAATCCAACTCCACCCTAAGCAGTCATTTTTCTCTCTGTCTTAAAAGCCTCTCAGCACTTTTGCAGACTCTGGGAGATAATATAGTATAGATAGCATATGTAGAACAGGGTCCACCCACCACTTGTCATCCCACCTCTAGAATAAAGTCACTTCATAGTGCCAGAGGTTGGGCCAACAGCTTTTTAGGTGTCACGCCGTCTTGCTGCCTATAGGCCAGTCTGCCACCCAACACTTGTTTCCTCATAAAGCTGATTCCATCTGAATCGAGGGCATAATTTACCCTCTGCAGAGCCTGTGAATGCTGCTGAATTCAAGAAGTAGGTAGAGGCTGTCAAATCTATCCAGGCCATGATAAATAGCCATTTAGTGTGAAATGGCAGCAAGCTAGGGCAGATATACAGGCTGAGACAATCATAATGTCTTCCTAGAAGTGTTTTCTCAGACACCTGGCATGGTGAATCCTAGCCTCAGCCACACATGTCTCTGCTACACACTTGGAAATTGCTATTGAACCTGACAGACTATCTGAGCCTTGGCAGGCATTTCTGTAAATCAGAATACCATGGTGACATTTGCAGAACTTTTCACCATATACAACGGCAATTATATAGCACATCCAAAATATTTCCTCTGTTATAGCTTATAAAAAAACACACACATATAAATGATCATGCATGAGGTCACAAATATGTTTTCTAGTTTTTAGTCAAGCAGTGATGTAGCTCTTTACAATTCATAACATTTTGTGTAGTGAGGGTTTAAAGAAGTAGATTGTTTTTTTTGTGTTTGCAAAACAGAAAAAGCAAATTTAAATTGAAATGTTTATAGTCTAATCAGAAAACTATGAGTTGGTGCTCATAAATCAATGCTGAGAGGTGTATTGATCTTTGCTGCAAATGGAGGAAAGAAATACAAAACGGTGAAATATAAATTTCATTTCATTTATGAGCTTCTCAGTTGGTACTAGTTTAATATAAGTGATGAGTCAAAAGATGAACACAAAAAGACAAAATAAAGTTTGACCTTAAAAAGTTTCCCCTGCTTCATCCTCAAATGGTACCTATCCACTATGCATTTTCATCATAAAGGGCATAACATGGCATAACATGGCATAACATCATAAAGGGCATAACATGGCATGATTTAACGCAAATCTGTAGCTTTACAGTTTCTAAACTTGTCCTGACATAAATGTTGAAACATAGCCCTTATAAACTGTGACTGTTGTGTTTGTTTAGTTGTGATTCCACTTCTTTGAGAATGTCATGGCTGCATGTGAAACACTATAGGTTCTAGTGGATGGATTGTTACACCAGATTGGTTAGTCCAGAGTGTAATCAGTGTGCTAACCCTGAGGGGCACAACCCTATTAAGTTTTAATAGGTTTATTATTATTAGGGCTCATGCCTAAAAGGGAAAGAACATTGTTATATTTGTATTAATCTAAGATGTACTGTGCAACCCTGTTGTGTTTGCAATGGGTTACTAGTCTTACCATTATTCCAAAGTGGAAATTCTAATTGTGTGAGCTTTATTGATTAGGTGACATTGAACCAAACCCAACTACTGAAAGGTTTGTGTGATAGCTCCTGAAAAATAATGAACACATGATGTAATAAAGAATCAAGCCCCTAAAAACAATGTACCTAAAATTCACTTCAAGTAAGTTTGACTGCTCCTAATACAAATCAAAAGGAAAGCATAACTAATAATTCACAATGTGAAGTCCAGAGCATACAAGAGATGCTGCATGTTCATGTCCAAACCTGGAAATCACAAAGTTGCCCAAAAGCATGTTTATACTCGAAATGCATATGTTGTTACAAAAGCTCACGTGGAACTGAAGAATGCTTGAAGCCAGTGATTTATACGATAAATTCATCACTGTCAAGAAGTCATCAGGCCCAGCTCAGCCCAGCTGCTCCTGATGAGCTTCTCCCCGGCCACCTCCTCCTTCTCACACTCAAAAGCTCCCTTCACTCACCTCTATGGCGCTCAGTCATCATCCTTGTTATGACGCGTAGCTCCTGATCCGCTCCTGCATAGGCCTGGGACGGTAACCGGATAACCACCATACCGCGCTCACGTGACGCCCACCACGGGTCTGAGCGCCTCACCGTCATCACAGCCCTGCACACTTGTGCTTGAGTGCAATTTTTTGTGATGCATAATAACATTGCATGCTTGTTTCTAGCTTTATCCTACGATCTGTGTAATGTTTTGTACTTTTGGATTTAATATGCACACATGAAAGCAAAACATGTGTGATGCACAGCGTGTCAGAACTCCCGAAAGTGGAGCCACAGGTGAAAATAAAATGAAAAAGCAACCGCCCTGAGCAGGCGAGGTGCAGGTATCTTTGAGCTGTGGTTCCCGGACCTGGCCACAGCAGAGGCGCAGAGAGAATGTTCCAACCGGAGAATTGGGACCGCCAAGCCGTGGATGCATGCACAAATAAAGTCAGTCGCCCAGTAGAGAAGAATGGGAAGACGAAATTTATATATGGGGGCCGAAGCCTTCTCTGTGAGTAAAAGTGCCAAAGCAGGAGCTACGGTGCGCTCCTGTCCTGGATAAGTTGCCGCGGGACGCGCTCTGCCTTCACCACAGATAGAGCTGTCTTTGACACATAGGCGCGGCCGTAGTTTGGCCTCAAGGTAGGCTACAGCTCATTATGGACACGAGCAGGGTACAGCCGTGGCGCAGTGGCAGGTAGACATAAATATATATATGTTTATGGGTATATCGCAAAACCGCGGGAATTTGTTGATTACGACCGCGGTAATAAAAAATCCAAACTGGCACAGCCCTACTCCTGTAAATCTTATCCGAGTCTGACCCAAGCTTCAAGTGCTTCCTTCAGCTACGAGCTTGTCGAACGAGTTCCAGCAAGGACATCCGACTCAACTCCCAGCTCGTCCTTTCCCTCCGTTCCAGCCGGACCTTCGGCTCCATCCTCACCCTGCGTTTGGAACATCCATCTTCCAACCAGTGATCCCTGTCCGATCACTGCCGCCTGACAATCAAATGCACATTATATCACCAAAGGATGAAACCAGCCTAGGGAGAGCCCCCAATTTCCACGGAGAACATATAAACTCTACAAAGGAACACATATATGACCAAAATCAATAATCTGAGACCTTTTTGCTGTGAAACAACAGTGTAATTTCAATGTGTTTCATTTTAAGCCTATGATGATGATGATGATGTGAAAGCTTGAAATTGTTTTTGGACATTCTTCAGGTGCACCACTAAAAATGCATTATGTATCAGCTTTAGCGAAATTCTGTGGTGTAGTCATTTACATGTGTTACAAAGAAATGTAATGTAATGTATGGTATTAAATACATATGGAACAGCTATGAATTTGAGCCAAGTGCACCAGGAGAGTATATTACCAAACAAATTTCTGTACATTTAATTTAATTTTTATAAAATTTAGCTATTCCATGAATGATGCTTTGCAGCTGTTGCTTTTAACTTGAATGAGAAAAAGTAACTGGATTCACCACATAGGGGCATATTCAATCTTTAACCAACATGGTCACAATGTTAAATCTGCTCCAGAGCTTACTGGGTTTAATAAAGAAATTATTTTTGCTTACTCCCAGCGCATATATGCACCATATAGTCCCTCAGACAAGATTTTTAGTGTTCTCAAACCATGTGAAATTATTTAACTCAGGATGTAGGAACTTATCTAACCAAACATCAGAATTGATATGCTTTGAATTCCTGCTGCAGTTTCCTGGTACTTATGTTTAGCCAGTGTCCCCTGTGGACCTGTTTCTTTTTAATCGCAAATATGCCTACTAAATGTCTGCTGAGTCTCCAGAGAAGAGAGCAAAACATTCAGTTGGCAAAAACACAGGGGGATGCGCACAGTCGAGCAGCACTGCATTTTACAAACTTTGTGTTTTGACACCTTTTTTGGATGCTTTTTAGACAGCTGCTTTTTGCACTACTGAAGCATATACTGAAGAGACAGATTTTGGGGAAAATTTAGTTTGTATAAAATAGTCTCTAGGTTAACATTTTTTATTTTGTTCAAAATTTCCCAGGTTGATTAAAACTAGTACATTATATTCTATAATTTGGTCAAACTATGCTAACATGTGTACAAGATTTAGAATTGAATTATTTGTATTTATTCTAGAGCCGGAATTACTCTCTATTTTGACCTGCTGAATTCCTTAAAATTGATCTAAGCTTTTACAGCATTTGCCAATTACGATTTATATAATAAAGTATCATTGCTCTTTTCTCATATACAGGCTGTTGAAAAAGTCTGAAAAAGTATTCATACCTTTTCATCCTTTTCACAATTTATCATGTTACAACCGCCAACTTACATGTATTTCATTGGGATTTTATGTGACCAACACAAACTAAGGCATAATTTTAATGTGGAATGAAATTATGCTTGTTTTTATTAGTGAACAAAACCCCTCTAATTCAGTGCAACCAGTTCATTGAGAGGTCACCTAATTAGTAAATAGAATCTTATAATTAGCATCACAAAAACCCAGTAAGACACCAATCAGGTCAAGGATAGAAATGTGGTGAAGTTTTAAACAGAATGAGGTTATAAAACAATATTGGTTTAGATCAAAGCATTTATAGGTTTTAGAATTGTCCGGTAAGAGTCCAGTGTCATAGTGTGGTGTCTTTCCCTGTCTTTGATTGTTCCCAGCTGCCCCAAGTTTCCGTTATTGTCTCTCTGATTACCTTCCCCATGTATTTATACTCCTCTGTGTTCTGATGTCTTTGCTGTTTCGTCATCGTTAATCGTCGTATAATATCGTTCGTCATCGTGTCCTCATCAGTCCGGAGTTCCTGTACTCCTGAATTGTGTACCCTGACCAAGATCATCATTGTTAAGGAGTCTCTTTTTTACCATCTACTCCTGCCTGCATCTTAGTACGCACCACAAAGCATGACATCCAGACCTAAATCCAATTGATAACAGGAAAACTCAAAAATTGTTCTACATCAAGTCTGATGGCAATTGAGCTTCATAAAGTAGAATGGGTCAACATTTAAGTTCTTAGATGTGCAAAGCAGAAACATAATCAAAAAAGGTTTTGCAAGTTTAACTGCAGCAAAAGGTGGTTCTACAAAGAAGGTGATTCTTCCGGGCCCAAAGTATTATTCCAACTAGGACCCCTAGGGGCCCCTACTTGCCCGGAAGAAACAGATTTCCCATATAAGGAGTTGAAAAATGCACCATTTGCACCACCGTTTTCAAAATTTTAAAGTTATCCTAACATAGACTTTTAGATGCTTCTTAATGACCTGAGAAAATAAGGACATGTTAACTTCGGTTTGCTAAGGTTGCTTGTGAGCACAAAATCAAACATAGGTGCTGCTTTCAAAGGTAACATGAAGGGGAAAAAAAGATCAAGCCCCGACAAAACACAAGACAGTTGAAGCCATGTGGCACTGTTTTGTATGGTGGATTTCACTGGAAATGGGCCACAGACAAACTGGCTTTGCTACAAAGTATTGACTCAGTTCGATAGAATACACAAACCACACTTGTCAGATTTTTATTCGCAAAGCTAAATTCAAAAACTGTATATATATATATATATATATATATATATATATATATATATATATATATATATATATACATATATATATATACACACACACAGTGGGGCAAAACAGTACTTAGCAGCCACCGATTGTGCAAGTTGTCCCACTTAAAAAGAGGATAGAGGTCTGTAATTTTTATCATAGGTACACATAATGTGTAAGAGGCAGAATGTAATTTTTTATTCTGGGATATCACATTGTATGATTTTTAAGGAATTCTTTTGTATATTGGTGCAGAAAATAACTATTTAGCACCTACAAACAAGCAAGAATTGTGGCCTTCACAGACCTGTTACGTCTTCTTTATGAAACTCCTATCTTCTTCTATCCTCCACTTGTTACCTGTGTTAATGGCACCAGTTTAAACTCATTATCTGTTTAAGAGACCTGTCCACACCTTCAAACTTTCAGACACCAACATCGACCATGGCCAAGACCAGAGAGCTGTCTAAGGACACAAGGGACAAGATTGTAAATCTGCACAAGACTGGGATGAGCGAATCTACAATAGGGAAGCAGCTTGGTGAGAAGAGATCAACAGTTGGACCAGTTAATAGAAAATGGATCATTGACAATCTCTCTCGACCTGGGGCTCCATGCAAGATCTTACCTCGTGGGGTTTACATGATCTTGAGGAGAACGGAGAGGAAACAGCCCAGAACTACACAGGGGGAACTGGTCAATGACCTGAAGAGAGTTGGGACCACCGTAACAAAGGTTACTATTAGTAACACACTACATTGTCATGGATTAAAATCCTGCTGCGCCTCTGTTTAAGTTAGAACATGTCCAGACCCATCTAAAGTTTGCCAGAGACCATCTGGATGATCCAGAGGAGGATTGGGAGGATATCATGTAGTCAGATGAGACCAAAATAGAACTCTTTGGTATAAACACCACTCGCCATGTTTGGAGAGGGGAGAATGCTGAGTTGTATCCCAAGAACACCATACCCACTGTGAAGCATGGCCGTGGAAACATTATGCTTTGGGGCTGCTTTTTTGCAAAGAGGACTGGACGACTGAACCGTATTAAGGAAAGTAAGAATGGGTCTATGTATCGTGAGATTTTGGGCAAAAACCTCCTTCCATCAGTGAAAGCATTGAAGCTGAAACGTGGCTGCATCTTCCAGAATAACAATGATCCTGCAACAAAGACGTGGCAACATAAAAAGCATTTCAAGGTTGTGGAGTGGCTTAGCCAGTCTCTAGACCTCAATCCAATAGAGAATCTGTAAAGGGAGTTGAAAGTCTGTGTTGCCCAGAGACAGCCCCAAAACATCACAGCTCTAGAGAAGATCTGCATGGAAGAATAGGCCAAAATACCAGCTACAATGGGTGCAAATCTGGTGAAGACCTACAGGAAAAGGTTACATTACAAGTATTGAGGTGAACTTTTGTAATTAACCAAATACTTATTTTGTGCACCATTAAACAAATAAATAAAAATAAATTATAAAACATACAATGTAATTTACTGGATCCTTTTATACATTCTTACTCTCACAGTTGAAGTGTACCTATGGTGAAGCAAGTTTTGGGGATGTAATGTGACAAAATTAAAATGAATGGAAGCCGTCAAGGGTTACAAATAGTTTTGTAAGGAGCTTTACCCTTGGTTGCTACCCAAACAATTATTGTGTAGTTCTAAAGCCAGGCTTTTTAAGTAACTATATCTGAAATATGTTTTTCTCTACCAAAAAGTGCGTCTTGTTACACCTTTTTCAGGGGAAAACATTACACAGCAAAAACTTTAAAAAGGTTTTCCATATCCACAAAAGATTGACAGATTATACCTAAGACATCTAAAATTTTCATGATCATGGTGGCATTCCCAAAAGTCTTAGTAAACACAGAAAAAGTCAAACTCCAGTCAGACATATTGTACAGGTGATTTACTCTCCTTATAAAAATAGCCTTTTACCTTCTCCTTTTTCCGATGGAGAAGCTACTACGCAGCAGGAAACTAGATGAGAAATATCACAAAATGTACGGAGAAAGTCTAATGTCAAATGGCAGCTTTGGGTATATCACTCCATGATGGCTGTGCCTGAATACAGTTTACCATAAATTTCCATTTCCTTTTATTCATGGGGGGAGATTCATAGACACATCACTAGGCTGTTAGTCTCTCTCATTAAATGCCCTTTAGAATGCCACAGGTATACATTTTAGGGTAAATCAAGTCAATATTTATGGCAACTCTTTTAGAAGAAATATGCTTTCCCCTTGGGATAAATCCTTGGTTATCTTCCGGCTCACTGCAGACACAGTCTGGTTGTAAAATATACAACTTCTACATAAAAAGATTCTCCTCAGCTACATGCAGCATTTTGCCGACATCCTCGAATTGCAAAATAGTCTTTGCAGGAGTCCTTTTACATTGCAATCAAACTGAATTGTCGCTTCAGCCTCACAGCACTAACCCCCCCCCCCAAAAAAAACCCCATTGCAGTCCAGCATTGGACTTAGACCAAGGGAAGTGTATAATCTAACTCTCATTTGTGACACATTTGAATTTGATATTCACAAGTCTGTCCTGGTCAGCTCCAGGCCACCTGTTATGTCAGTGACGGTTGCCAGTGTAAGCTTTCGCCTGGTGGCTCAAATCTACAGCATATGACTGCTATTCAGATTGTAAATGGTTGTGAGTGTGTGTATTTGTCATGGTTCCTTATCATCACCTGCTGTGAGCCCAAGAGCAGCAAGTGAGCGCACACTCATTGTTCTCCCTCACACACTCAGTCGCACTGAAACGCACACCCACTCACAGCACAAGCCAATTTAGACCACCAGTTTCTCACCAAGCCATTTAAGACTTGCATTTTATAAGGTTTTATAATACAAAAATGAATAAATCTCTTGCAACCCAAAATACTGCAGGCTTGTCTTATCTCCTGCTTTTCTCTTACCCATGGGCAATCGGTACCTTATATTGCTTTGCTTTAGAGCAAGTTTTTTAATGAAATTACAGTTATCACCTCAGGAATAACAATCGTTTTCTAAAAATGGGAATCACAAACTGTGCTCGGAAGATAAACTAATCTTTATCAATGACATTTTTTTCATAAGCAGCTTCTGCCAGAAGTTTGACTCTACATTCAGCATGATTTCTATTCAAAAACTATGCTGAGAAAGTACATATTTAAACCTAACTTCTCACTAGCTGATATTAAAGTGGTCATTAATACTGAAAGAGCTGGATCATCTTTGTGTGGAAACACTTCTGGTTCAGCACATGCCTTGTGGGAGAAGGAACAACACAGATTTGCTAAAACGCAGGTGCGTGCACATGTTGTTGCTCAGGCGCCGTGTGAGCATACACTCGAAATAACACACACAGAGGGTGCTGTTTATTGAGAGCACCGCTTGCTAGTTTTTTGTTCACTTTTACTGCTCCAACATTCTGTCAAAACAGACAGAGATTCACAGCAGATATGGTGTGTGTTCCATCATTGGGAGGAAAAAGTGTTTGATGATAGTATTATCCAGGCAGCAATGCTGGTAATGCAAAATCTACATAATGCAATTTCCAATGCATTCAAAGTGGAACAGAAAATGCACTGCAATACTAAAACCAATACACTTTTAAAGGTGATAAAACTTTTATATACTTTCTATGCATAGTCCTAACTAGCATTGGATCACATTTTGTATCTATTGCTCTGAATAGAATATAGATTTTCAGAAGGTAGCTTTGTAGTATAGTTGCCTCATTTAATCCTGACATTTTCCCTCAAAGATCTAAACAATTTTTTTATAAAGAGGTTAGACTGTGAAGTCTAGAACAGGAAAAATCCACCAGTGCAATCAGATTTTAGATTATGAATACTATGCTCCTGCGCAGTTCATCAGTTTTAGTTCCCTCTTCTAGTTCCCTCTTTTAGTTCCCTCTTCTTCCTTCCTTTTAGTGTAGAGATGAAAAAATGATTTGTTGTATTAATACCATCGTAAAATTTTCCGCTAGTTCTTAGTTATCATGCTTTATGTTGTTATGTAGCTGTACTTTGGACAAGAATGCTGTTTTGGAAGAGTTTACTACTATCATGATATTGTAAAGTTTTGAAAAAAAATCCAGTTTTGGAAATTAACAAAATATTTGACTGTACCTTTCTAAATTTTTAAAGTACTTTTAATCAGATACCAAAGGAATTGCTACTGTGATGTGTAATTTTCATCTGGCTGCTTGGAGCGCAAAGTAAAGCAGTTATTTCTCTTCCATACCTGTTGCTGCATCAAAAAGGTTATTTCATTTGACCTTCTCATTATGTTACACAGGGAAGTAGTGTGTTTGATGTGTTGCCTTAAAAGACATCCACTGGTGACCCTCTATTTTACTAAAATGTTGTAAATTAACCTGAAACTTCCAGAGATATGACATCATCATTTGGACTTTCATGAGTTCTTTAGAGGAATAGTAGGGTAATCCTTCTTTATGTAAACTTCTGAAAAGTAATTTAGCATTGAACAAACCTTAATAATTTTGGCTTTCCTAATCTACCTAAAACAAGAATTCTGTTTTTGCAGTTTGATTTAATGTCAGACCTTCAGAAAAAAAAAAATCAGTGTACATCTTTTGATCCTGTGTATTATTACTGTGTATGTACAGAAATGTTTTTTGGCCTAAATGCTATGTATTATTTTCCTTATGAGCTATGTTTTTATCAAGAAAAATATCCACAATATCATGGTTGTGATTTTACTTGTCAAAAAAATTCATGAGGGGATATTTTCAACATAGAGTAACATTTAGGCCTAAGGTGAGGATTATATATTTCTTTTTCTTTTTTCTCTTGGCAGCTTTACTGAACATACATTATAAATACAGAATGCAACATGGACGGGGGTCATCGAGTGGGATGATCCTCTCAGTAACTGAACATCCACTGTGTCCTGTTATCAACTTTTTACTTTCTGTAACATAGAAAGTTCTCTTATATCGGATCTTCTGTTCCTTCTGTGTTCTGCTCTGTCTTCTCAAACCCCCAGACGGTCGTGGCAGATGGCCGCTCCCACTGAGCCTGGTTCTGTTAGAGGTTTCTTCCTGTTAAAGGGGAGTTTTTCCTCTCCACTGTCGCTACATGCTTGCTCAGTATGAGGGATTGCTGAAGGATTGCTGTGGTTGGAAATCTGCCCAACCTCACGCCAATGACTGACGCAATCTGCTGGGATTCCTTAAATAGGAAACTTTTTAACTGATTGGAATGTTTGTATAATTGTATTGAAATGACTTCTTGTTAAGTGCCTTGAGATGACATCTGTTGTGAATTGGCGCTATATAAATAAACTGAATTGAATTGAATTGAATTGAACATGGAGAACATCTTGATGTGTTATTGCATAATCATCCCCTAACAATCAATACCTCCATATTTCTGCAAGCATCCTGGCTCCTCCTCCATTAGTTCTGCAATGTAATTTACTTCAGTGACCCAGTAATTCCTCTGAGCTGTGTCAGGGTTCAGCGGTACTCACTGACATAGACGGACTGAGCCGCTAATCTCCCCCACCGATCTTCCCAGACAGACTCACTCTGTCACAGATACCCTGAAGCAGAAGTCCCCTCTTTTCCTCCTTTCCCTCACAAACACTGACAGGTGAAAGGAGTGGATTGGTCTTATATGTGGCTATCTCTTTAGATCTGTCTCTATGAGGGTGTGTTCTTCTCACAAAGTCTGTCAAGGTCAGTTTAAGCATTGTTGAGTGTCAGCACTTTAAAGCATCGGTGCCTTAACAATGCAGAACCTCATCAAGGTCTTCCCAATATTTTTGCAAAGGTTGTCTTTTTTGATGCAAAACTGCTGAAATATTAATTTATCAAAACTCTCAAGGAGATACAATTATTCCAAAATAAAATATGTTTGACTTTTTTTGCACTCATTTGGAAGAAAAAAGATGCTGGATAAAATCATGAAATTATTGATGCAAAAACGTACAACAGACAAAAAAGTCTGATTTGAAAAAAGAAATATATAATAAACTGACTGCAATCAAATATTTAAAAGAAAGCAGGCAATTCACTTTCATTAAATACTCAATTTGATTGAAAAATGAGGTCTGTTGAAACATAAGGGCATCCATTAAGATGCTGAAATGACTGAAGAAGGAAAAGAAATAACAGCTAAACACTGATTGGATGCAAAACCTTTTTAGTCCATTAATGAAGCACTTTAATTTAGCTGCCAGAGAACTTTGTATGTAACCTTCTCTAGTGACCTCCTGCAATATATTGAGCTGTGTCTGAGGAGAGCGGGGGCATGAACACCTCTTCAAGGGAAATTAATATTCACAGAGGATGCTGTCCTGCGCTGCACTAATCTGCATGAGATCTGACTTCCTTTCATTAATCAAGACTAGTATGCCCCTGTGCATCGCCACTGTTTACATTCCACGTTGTTGTTTACCCAGCCTGTTGACTGGAGGCAAACAGTATAAATCACACAACAATACATGACTTAACTTATCTACCCACCCTGGCTCCCACATTGCTATAGGTCTGAGAAATATTTTTAAGGCTTTAGTAAATGAATGATCAAGTAGAATTCCGTAAGTTAGCGTAAGTTAGTAATTACTTTTGGACTTAAAGAGGAATGATCAACAGTCAGCACACAGCTTCAGTTTATACAGCTAGAAACTACTGACCAGGGCCGATATTTAGGTGTAGTAATGGACTCAGACCTGAACCTCTAGGATCACATAAAGGCAATAACAAGGTAAGCCTTCTATTACCTGAAAAACATTTCTAGATTAAAGGACTGATGTCGCAACAGGACCTAGAACTCATCCATGCATTTATGTTTAGTCGGATTGATTACTGCAACAGCCTTCTGCTGACACAAAACATGCCGGAATACCCACTTCCAAATGTTGTGTAATTGAGAGCACCAGAGAGAGAGATTTTTCTGTGGCTGAATTCGTAATTCAAAAATAGAGAAAACATCTTAAACCAGGGACTGTGTACCACATTTAGGCTAGTTTTTGTACAATAATCTCAGGATCAAATATATGGCAGCGCTGAGTAGCAACATTCCAGGTAAAAAAAAATGGAAATTGCTTAATATATTCAGCATGTTAGAGAAAAATGCAGCTAAAAATAAATCACTTTCAAAAAGTTATTGCCTTGAATGAAAAACGTTTAACCCACATTCTGGATCAAACAACAAGTCCAAATTGTACTGAAATATGTAGGCTATTCATAACATGAGCAGAACTGTAGCTCTGCAGACTGACAGTGGAGATCAGGAAGGTGTGCCGCAACTGTAGCCTTCAGCTCACAAAGGTCTTCTAGAAAGGTAGATGCCTCAGTCACGTGTTTTGTCACTCATGAACACAGACACACAACAGGATCATCACAATGGTTCAACCGCAGCTGCTTTTGAAGTACAAAAAAAGAAAAAAAAAACTTCAAGCCACCAGCCCTTGAACAGACCGGCTTTTCAGAAAAACTCTCAAACCTGTCTATGGCCAGCCCACCCCCTGGGGCCAGTCTTATTAAAAAACAGCTCAGTTACTATAAGAATTGGCTAAATCTGATACAACAAATACAGACTAACATTGCTTCACTTGGTTCGTAAAAATGGACAATGAATGGCAATTTCAAACAATTAACACTAAGTCACCATCACATTTTGATGTCCCATCAAGTTTTTGTTGATGAACAACAATGCTTTAGCTTTTTACCAGAGGTAACTGAAAAAGAGAAAAGCATCAGAGTATTTTATATTTCTGCACTAATTATTCATTATTATTGGATCTCTCCTGCTCTGTGATAACTTCACATTATCTGCAGTACTAGACTCCCTTAAAAAGTATGATTAATAAGTATTCCTTTATTTGTTAATTTATCAAGGACTCATTAATTACAGACCCATTCTTTATTCATCCCTCTTTTATTTCCTGGGAAAGTAGAAATGATTAAATCATTACCTATCTAATAAAACATGGTCAGGAGTTACTACAAGTTAAAAATTAACTCACATCCAAATTATCCATTGTCCCCCATTTGTTACACAGTAACTTCTCTAAATTGTCTTTTCTTATTAAAATAGTTTGACTGATTTATTTTTCCCATTTTCTTTGTCTTTTAATATATATATCATCTTGCTTAATATTTTCAAACAATGGTGAATACAAATATTTTCAGATACTACTACTACTACTACTACTATTACTACTACTACTACTACTACTACTACTACTACTACTAATAATAATAATAATAACAACAATAATAATAATAATTATTATTATATTAAATTATATAATCCCTGGATATTGTAAGATCTGTAATTTGGTAAATACATTCTTTCAGATTGCTCTGTTATTTATCTAACTTTGGCTGTTATTTTGTAATATGGGTTTAGGGTGACATTAAAAAATGAGAGAAAATCTCAGAAGTCAAAATAATTTGCATATTTTTCCTGTTTTAATAGGAAGACATATCCAATATTTGAATACAAAGTGCTTGCAAGTTGAATTAGATCTATTGAAAGCACAGGTTAGACTGGAAAGTCACAGTTATTGTGCTAATGAGAGTGTTTTTTAGCTATTTGCTCAAGGTTTTGATGATAGAGAGAGAGAAAGTCAGTCAATGTCATTTGTCACTCAGCTCTGAGCAAATACAGATTTTAGTTCAGCGTGATGTAAAACTTTTCTCCAGTTCACTTCCTTTTGTATTAAGCAAGGTCAGCTATCCAAAGCTGCTGCATTGAATGAAAAAGAAGAATCAGAGAAGAGGGAGCGTGTTTACAGAAACAATTTAACCTCTTGCAAAAAAGCCTGCCCACACAGGTTCCACATAATGATGATGATGAGGAATAATTGTTATTATTATTATTATATAATAATATATCATCTTAATATGATATATTAAGATGAATGATTTTTAATTCTCAACTAATTATTACATTGACAATTTACTAAATGGCATTATTATCTTGAAAGTTCTATTAAAATATGTTATTTGGCTATTCTTCAAATTTGAATAAATACATTTTAAGATTGTACTATTATTGTTGCACCTGTTTTTATACAAGTTTGCTCTGATTGGGCTGATTATTTTATCTCTTTTTTTCTTTTTCAAATTGTGAAATTGCCACTGTGCAAGAAATGTGTGTTTTTTAAATGATTATATTAATACCTAAAGTAGGACTAATAATATGGAAGAAAACAACTTTAGTTTATGTAAACGTATCAGTTTTGATGAGCTCTGGCTCGTACAGCAAAAGTATTCAAGTTGAAGGAGATGCAATGTCCCCATTAAGATTTTCCTTTTTTATGAGAAATTGAAAACATAGATTGATGTGTATGTGTATGTCTGGGTCATTGTGTTTTGTCTGAAAAAATCTTGTCAAGGATTTTCTACCTCCAGGATGCCAAAGAAGTGACTTAAACTATACAGAAATAAGCAGCATAATTTTTCACCCATTGTGATTGAAGAGCCTTTTTCAGAGTAAGTTCTGTTTTATTTGAAAACTGTGCCCCTTAAAAAAAAGACCATTATCGTCATCTTTTTAATCCATTACATCCCTGGGAGAAATCCGCACTGAGGTTTGTAATTAAAAAAATGAGGGAGGCAAAACAGATCCAGATGGAAGGATGCCTGAGACACAACATGTAGAGGATCACTCCTCGGGTGAATTTCACCTTTAATAAACTAATAAATTAGCAGCCCCACATTTTATTACTTTAGAAAAGGAATTAAAGTATAAATTCCTCCCTTTTACCTTTTGATATGTTCTCTCATTAAGAAGGGGCAGAAATTGCACCTCCTGCTGTTTGGTGTTCTCCGAGCAATTGTTCTTTTACAGTGTTGTGCTTTCAAGGCAAGAGTGTAATCAAAATCCCGAGCCTTGCAATTAGATACAATGGCTTTCCCCATCCCTGTGTGGGCATCTGCTAAACAGAGCACAGAGGGGGAAAAAAGGCGGAATGAGTATATTGTATCTGCGCTGAACAAGAGCAAGTAATCTGGTAAGTATTGTATGTGCATCACACACTCCACAGACCACTGGCTGTGAATAGTCTTTGTGCTGTGAGCTGACTTTAAAGTTCTCCAAGTAATTTTAAAAATGGTTCTTAAACTTAATTATGCTGCAGGATTTTACAGCCTTCAAAGGAAGAGCAAAGTCAGGGGGAAATAGAGAGAGAAGGCTTTGTTGTTTGATTGACATGCAAAGTCAATGAATGCCAGATAGAGTCAAAACAATAACATCAGCCTTGATTTGAAAGATCATATCTGGGCTTTGGAAAATAGCTCACATGGTTCAAATCTGTGGCCATATTCACTGACAGACACAGACTATATTATCTGACGATGTATTACTCAACATGCTACATTATATAAAAACTGGTGATCTACCTTTGTATTCAGCATTTTTACCGTACCTTAATTTTGTATTGTAAAAATACTGCAAAGAACATCTAGGAGGCACGGTAATAAACCAGGACACGAAAACTAAAATATTATCCATGTGGAGATGTGCTTGTTGTCGCTGTGTGTCTTTTGTGTGTGAGTGTGTGTGCGTGTGTGTGTGTGTCTTTTGTGTGTGTGTGTGTGTGCGTGTGTGTGTGTGTTTGTGTGTATGCTCGTGTGCGTGCGTGTGTGTTGCCAGACCTTAAACTGCTCCTCATTTCCTGCGGTGGAGGCCTGTTATGAGATGAGGTATTTTTGGGATGGGACACTTACCGCTTGGCGTTGACTCTTCCCCTTCACTTATTGTAGCAAGCCCTGAGCAATAATCAAACTCACATGTACATTGTGGCATGTAAAACCAGAGGGACTATGATAGGTGTTGGATTTCAGCACAGTAGACCCCAATTTAGATTTAATAGATGTAATAGATTTAAATTTAATAGACCCCAAAAGAATTCATAAATTAAAATGATTCTAAAGTCTCATAATTTGCCTCTGAGCAGAGGCGAGAATAAAGCACTAAAGCAAATATGATAAAAAATGTCCATAATAATATATATATATATATTTTTTAGACCTTTCATTATTTTAGTCTTTAATGAATTACACAGATATACAGGTGGATATCAATAAATTAAAATGTAATCAAAAGTTTGTTTGTTTCCAGAGAAATTATACCAGCAAAACTGTATATTATATAGATTCATTACAGGCAGAAACAATTTTTTTAAGCACTCTATTCTGTTAATTTCAATTATGGCATACAGCTAACTAAAACCTCAAACTTAGTTTCTCAGAAAGTTAGAATATAACATAAGACTAATAAAAATGATTTTTAACACATTATATTATGGCCAACACTATTATGGGGAAGACTGGTAACTTGACAATTTTCCAGCAGTCATAAACACCATTTACAAGAAAGATAAGAAACAAGCGTTGTTGGTAAAGAAGCTGATTGTTACTCAGTGCTGTATCCAAACGTATCAATAGAAAGTTAAGTTGAAGGAAAAAAGTATAGCATAAAAAGGTACAAAAGTAACAAAAAGCATTGCAGCTTTAAAAAAGATTCCAAAGCAAAGGCTATTATAGAGTTTTGGGCAGAGTCACAAGACTTGGAATGTGTCTGGAATCAGACCTTAACAAATGAATGGACTGTTGCTTAGTAGTCCAATGTATCAGATGAAACAAGTTTCTGCATTTCATTTGGAAATCAAGGTCACATAGTCTGGAGGAAGAACATCAAGTTGCTTGATGTCTAGTGAGAAGTTTCTTCAGTTAGGGATGGTTTTGCTGGTGTCAGGAAACTTATTTTAGGTGAAGAGTCAGTGCATCCGTCTACCTTATGTTGAAAAGTTTTAAGGAAATGCTAATTTGATTGTGCAGCAGGACTTGACGTCTGTTCAAATTGCCGGAATTAACAGTACCTGCTTTAATAACCAAGCTTTCACTGTGCTTGACTGGCCAGCACTTACCCTGACCTAAAACCAATAGAGCATCTATTG
Source organism: Valencia hispanica (assembly GCA_963556495.2). Taxonomy (NCBI): domain Eukaryota; kingdom Metazoa; phylum Chordata; class Actinopteri; order Cyprinodontiformes; family Valenciidae; genus Valencia; species Valencia hispanica. Next base: position 30,584,460 of record OY747705.1, on the reverse strand, counting down.
TCTAAATAAAGATGGGAGACCCCAGACCCCAATTATGTAGAAGAGCTGAAGTTCGTTATTAAGGACAAGCTGTTCACTTCAATGCCACACTGCACTGATGCAGTGATTCATTCAAACAAGGCCCAACCAAGCATTGAGTGCATATACTTTACATTAAATGAAAATACCTCAGAGAAAGCTAACATTTCGGTATCAAATATAAACTATATTACATAAGGTCTTTATTTAAAATTCAAATGTTCTTAGAAATGATAGATTAGCTATAAGCCTTAAACATCAAAATTAACAGAACTATACATTTAAAATGTATTACGGTGTGTGATGATTCTATACAATATACAATAAGTGTTTTTATGAAATGCTGTACCAAATTATTTTTTTCAATGATTTTCAAATTTACGGATGTGCACCTGCACATCTTTAAGAAGCAATGTGCAACACTGAATAAGCATTAGCTTTAGTATGGATTTTACTTTTGACATGTAGAAGTAAGGTATAGAAGTAACATGGAAGCAAGAGTTGCGAAGTAAAATGTATTTTAATAAAAATACATTTAATGAGCAAATGGAAAGACTTTCTGAATGGAGATGACAATAATAAATTATTCTCAACGGCTCATCTTATTCTTTTAAAGCATATAACATTTATTTAGCTACCTTAAACTAATTCCTGTGCTTTCACAATGCCCTCTCTTTTTCCCCCTTAACATTATATAGAATTTTTTACACTTTGCTGTGATCCTTTTATTCCAAAACACTTGAGGAGTGGGATAAAGGCATCTTCTGGTGGTGTTAAAAAATGTTTCATGTAGGCGGTGAGCCGATGTAGAAATTCTCATTTGTTTCAACAATGGGAGCCGGTGAACACAAATAGTTTTGATCAAATGCTAGAAGAAGGAGCTCAGTAGTGACTGAATCTGCTGCGGATTCTCACATTCTCACGCTGGAATCTCAGCATCTGGAATTGGGGAGGCGGGAAGCTAACACCACCTCAGCAAGGGCTCGCTCTCTTTTTCCCGGCTTATACAGGAGGAGAAAAGTTTGTGGTTTCTCCTCGTAATTTCAACAGCAAGTCCCAAACGCACAGTGAGATGTGCCATGGTGGTTGAGCTTTCATGGCAACACCTTTTTGTTTTGTGTCTCTCTCCTGCTTGTTTGTGCTGCTTCTTTAAAAAGCGTGCCGTCAGTCTGTTTTGCTCCAAGGCCTCAGCATTTATTCTCTTGAAGAATGTTTCACACTGGAGAATAAAACACCTAATCTGAATTACATTTAAGAGGGACATTTTTTTCTGCGGCTCTCTGGGTTTAATATTTATTTATTTTGAAACTGTCACACATTTCAGTCTGAACAAATTCCTGTCAGATTTGTTACACACAAATCCGGTGTGATCTTGATCTTGGAGCATACTTTAAGTATACTGCAATAAACTAAAATTTGAACTATAAGTACATACCTAGTATACTAGCAGTATCATACTTAAAATGTACTTGTAGTTAAAGTATAAATAAAGTATACTTCAATAAACTTAAAAATTTTCTAATGAAGCCTGAAGAAGTGTACTTGATAATGAACTTCAAGTATACTACTTTATACTACTATTTGTTAAGAGTAATCGGAAGATTTTTCTTGAACATAAATTTTCATTAATTCTATTATTACTCTTACTTTACTCTTTCCTTTTAAAGTTTTATTTGTGTCTACATTGCTCCTAATCCTGATAGTTGTCTCAGTAAAATGCATGATCAGAGATAATTTTGGATGTGACATTTTGCATTAATTGTGATTCTGAGTTGCCACATGCATCCGTGTGAAATTAGATGAACTGTATTTTCCACATTTCCCAGGTCTGTAATATTAGAAGGATGTGGAACCAGACGGGGCCATTTACAGTGAACAAAGAGGGAGACAATAAGGTGCTCGGATCAGGCCGATGTGATTCAGATAGAATTAGGCTGCAATGAGGTGAAGCGTGATTGAGTGTTGATCTAAAGCAGCTGGGTGCCTTGGACTACATCCATGCTGGAGCATGAAGGACAGCTTGTAGAACAGTTGCAGACATGTAAAACCGCACATACAAACAGCCTCAATCAGCGGATCCCCAAAAATACACACCCCACATGCACAACAAACACATGCATGGACATAAATTTAAACAAAAAGCTTGACTAGACTTTATGAAACACACTTTATATACAGACTTTATGAAATAGTTGATGTTGTGTGTGAGCATGTATCTTCATAAGTTCAGATCCAATCACAGGTTTGCTGCACATTCACTGTTGGAGGTCATATTCTGTGGACCGAATTGGTTGCAGATCTTTTCTCTATGAACACTGCGTGGAACATTTCTCTGCCTCCCACAGAAATGCATTTTTCCAGTCATGCTCTTTGCTCTCTAACATTGCTCCTCTTTTCATGAAATGGAGCTTAATAGGTAGGCTTCATGCACTAAAACCTTTCCCACATGCCTGTCGCATCCCTGTTCAGTTGTGTGACTAGTTGTATGATCCGGCTGAGCACCGTGTTACTTTCATCAGCAACTAACTCTATCTATTAAGGGATCCTGGCTCATTTAACACTTGGAGGCAGCTTCTTACCGACCTTGAAAATCTAAACCGACAAGGCAAACAAATGACAATTAAAATGCTGATGATGTTAATTAAACACTGTGTCTAGGACCACTGTAATGCTATGCCTGATGAAGACCTTTTAGTTAATGAGATATGCAGCTTGATTATGGACAGAGGAGCTTTCGAGTCGGGGAAATTGGTATCTGTCTGTGCACTTTGCTATTGTCATCAGCACTTTATTTCCCCCTGATGGCTTTTACCTGATACCCGTATTGAGATTTATGACTGCCATAAACTTCTGCATGTTTTCCCTTATTTTTTGTGGTTTTATCAGCTTGATCAGTTTGTCGTTAGTGGAATGATGCAGCAGTTGTGCAAACAGCTGTGGTTTTACATGACAACCCCCTCTCAGTGGCCTGGTTGTTTAGTTTTCTGAGGAGGCTATAGATTTCCATTACTATCCCCATCATCTCACATTACAAAAATTGGTGATAAAAATGAGTGCTGCTTCTTTACCTGAAGGGTAAAATTTTGTTTTGTGGGATTTATTTAGAAAAGGAATGATCCAGGTCACGGGCCAAGAAGTGTCAGATGCTTCTGAGAATTGTTGAGACATTATTGAACCAATTATCTTCCCAAAATAACAAAAATATATTGACATGGTGTGTCAGTAGCGGGGTAAACAAAACAAGGCATAGAAAAAGAGGAGCGTGATAACACAGGCACATCTCAAAGGGTCACATTATTCAGTGGTCAGACAATGTCTGAAGTCCATTCTCAGGTCTTGGAAATGTTAAATTAACAAATGAGAGCAAATTTTCAGGGGTTCATAATGAGCGCATGTTTCAGAAGGGTACTTCAGGCAGAGGAAGGGAAGTCAGCTGTCATCCTTCGTGGACTCTAACTATGGAGGTAAGCAATACAAATGGGCTCTCTATTATAATGAGATGTTAGCCAAGGTATCACATGGAGCTTTTGATCGTCCATAACATGCTCTGTGGGAAGATAAAGTGAGATAACAAGCTAAGTGTTGGAGTTCAAAGGAAGTCTTGCAGAGAGAATCACACTGTGATGTTGGGTATATATGTGTTGGACCCTACAGAATTAATCAGTTTTCACAAAGTTGTGTTGTTTTTGTTAACGTGAAATGTCATCTGAAATAAAATAAAAGGCCACTTTTTTTTTTCTCAATGTTAGGTCAAATAAGTAATTTGTGATATATTTGTTGGATTACTTTCATTTGGTTCCATGACATAAGCTTACAATTAAGCATAGGGAAACTGGTGCTAGACTTTGCGATTGAAAGTTTTTTCATGCTGATTCTGACATGAGCCCTGCTTGAGAACAACAACGTTGTCTTGGCTCAAACTTACACTAATGTGAAGAACTATTTTAAAGTTAGAAAGGTCAGTATTGTGACAACACCACTTGCATACACCTCAGTGGGGAGTTCCGCTTCCTTGGCCGCTTCCTCCCCATGTAATAACCATAAATTAATGGACTCCTGTAGCACTCAGCACTCAGCCAGTGAGTGGCACCCCATTGATTTCAAGGTGTACTTTTGTCCATATATGGCTTTCTGAATAACCCTTTAAGGTGCAGGAAGAGTGCTCAGGCAGTCGACCGCAAGGATGAATCTCTGTCTGGATAAATATTTCAACACTTGGACTTTGCTTATTGATTGGAGCAGTAATTTCCACACATGCCACCCAGGGGAGACAGACACTAATGATGCTGGTTCCACCATGTCCAGCCAAGGCTTTCCCACAAAGACATATCCCCAGGTCCTGAGCCTGTGAATTATAGGATAAAACATTAACAGCTTCAGAGAGTGTTGCGTGTGTTTCTTTTTTTCTCCTCCATGAACTAAGTCTGGTGTCTCTCAACAGCAAGCTCCGGCAAGGGTAATGGCATACTTGGTTTAAAGCCAAACTGCCTTGTGGATGAAGATGTCGAAGAAAAACTTTTCAGCAACCTCTGACTTTGAAAAGAAGTTCCCAGCAGTTCATGATGTGTAAAGTTGTAATTTGTTAGACCCTACAAACACTATCAGACGATTCCATTTTGGTCTTTTAAACCATTATTGACAATAAACAGTGTGGTGGAACACAATTCTGTCTCTGTCTGCAATAGCAGCCTTAAAACTGCCAAGACTTCAACCATGCACCATCTCACATTAAGTAAATCCCATCATTTTCTATTATCTTAGTGCCCGTGGCACTGCCATTGCTGATGCAATTGCCCAAAGCACTCCAATAGCTTGTCACTTTTCTTGCCTCTGGCAGCAGAACCACTCTAAATCCCAGTTGTTTGTATGCATATCTTCTGCAGCGCCCCTCTAAAAGGGAGCTCTATTGGACTTGTGTGTCCCCCATGGGCTCCATAAGGAGTAAAATATCTCATGAAGATGCTGGTTTCACACTGTGAGGATAGCAGTTTAATATATGTTGCCGTGTCTCACATCCTTCTGGGTTATGAGGTGATGAGAGCTAGTTTCCCACCTGTGGGGCAATGGTAACAATTTAAGCTAACACTGAGGCAAGTCAGCCCAACTCAAGCAGCAGGACAATAGAGAGGTGGAGTGCCGCTGTTACTCAGACGTGCTAATTACCTCTCCAGTAATGTGTACGGGAACCCCCCCCCCTCCTCAACCAACCACCCACTCACCACCACCACCTCTCCCCCTCTCTCCTTGGGCTGGCGCCTCTCGCCATCAACATAATGAGAGCATAATTTTTTTATTCTGAATACCTAAATATCTCCTTAACAGATCGATAATATGCATCATCATAAATCATTTCAGGGATTGGCTGAAATTATTCAAGAAGTCAATACAGTGTGCCGCAAAAGACTTTTGAGAGGGACTAATGGTGAGATATAGCTGCCTTTGGGGACTGATGAGAGGGATATTCATGCATATGTACAGTGCAAAATTTCTCACCCTTAAGCGGGATTGAGATCGAGGGTCCGCACTCGTCTGGCACTTTTTTGGTCTGGCCCATGTGGCAGCCAGCCCAGTGAAAGAGTAGCGTAAATAGTGCCTGTGAGCCTGCTAGTGAAAATGCACCACTGATCGTTAATGCAATTAAGGCTCCACTGCACAGGGAAATTAGAAGTAGTGTTTATTTAGCTGACTAATATATATATATATATATATATATATATATATATATATATATATATATATATATATATATATATATATAATTTTATTTTTGGACAGAGGTACAATTTTACAGTCTTCTCTTTATTTTAGGGCATATTGTAATGTCTTTAAGATCCAGAAAAGTTCTGTTTTGTTTCTATGCTCTTTTCAAATTATGATTTCACAAGTTGTTTTCCTCGTTTCCGTAGTGCATCTCAATCATAATTTAAACTGGTAATGGTAATTGGTATTATGGCATAAACCAAACAATAATCTCTAGTCTGATGTCAAACTATTCTGTGATAAGTACAGACCCCCGGCATACAACAAGAGTAGACCTGGACTGTAGAATACTGTATATCCAAAACACCATGTTATGAAGGAAGTGGGCCCACTACAGTTAATACAGGTGAATATGGGTAACACAAAATATGCTGTATGTCTTTTACATGGGTCCAGACCTCATTTAGTGGGATTAGCCCCTATCTCTTTCCCTGTATGCAAAATGCACCAATGTCTTTACTGAATGTACTAACATTTACAGTCATGTTCAATAAATTAGAATATGTGTCCTGATGAGGCTTGTTTGTCAGATTATAAGTACCTTTTGAAAATAACCTTATGAAAGGTATTAAATATATTGTTTACTAAGCCCACATTTCTGTATTAAAAATTAATCTTAAAAACATCAGTCTGTGTTTAATTAATATACATAATGTGTTTCATTTAGTGAATTGAGTTACTGAAATAAATAAACTTTTCAAAAATATTCTAATTTATTTAATATGACTGTTTGTGTGAATATTCAAGTAATGAATGACTCAGCAATTCTCAAAGTCCAGACTCTAATCTGGATCTGGACAAAGCTGAACCAAAGCCCATTCAGATCTTCTCTACATTTTTATAGCAAAGTAGAGACTTTGTGATGAAGGAAATCAACTCCCTCTGTAATGTTAGTCCACATAGTTATTTTTGAAATTCAAAGAAAACATGTTATGAGCTAGATTCTAAAGTTGCCACAGAAAAAAAGGGGAAAACAAGTTAACGCACCTCAGCAAACTGTTCGCTGAGCAGAGATTGCAAGGAACTTTTGAAAAGGAACATTTTCATAACCTTTTCTGTCAAGTTGTAGTCCCTTCCAACTAAATGATAAAGTTGCAAATTTCAGTGCAGCAGTTTTCTAAAAACTGATCTACTGAAACATACTATGGTGGGGGAAAAAACTGTTCACTGTCAAGAAAAAAAACAAAATGTAGTGCTGATAAGACGCAGTGTAAACTTTTTAAAGAGTTTTCATTTAATGCGAAGTTTGGTCACTTTTTATATGATAACTTCCATGTTGATTATTAAGTGTTTTATAAAAATATTAAATGTATAAATAAATGTATAATAAATTTGGGATGTTTTTTAAAGGACATTAAATATGATTTGATCTTTTTTTTTGTTTAAACAATGTGTTTACTTTATAGTTGTGGTTTTACTTTGTAAAACATAAAATCCAGAAAATTAAAAGAGGAAAAATAAATTTGGAAATAACATTTAAATTCAATTTGAAAAAAAAAGCCTTATTCAGGAAGCTCTTTGAAGCCACATACCAGTAAACACCAGTTTACAATCTGTTATAACTATCTAGTATAGTATTTGTAAGTTTTGTCTCAATGTCTTGTTGCACAATGATTCACACATTTTTTTATATTTTTTTTGGGGTTACAAACAAGATAAACATTGTATTTGTTAAAGAATGAAACGTAATTTAGTTTAAATTAAGTTTAAATTTCTTATAAAATTAAAGTTCTCTAATTAGAGTGACTTAGGGTCACAAACAGTCGTTAGCATTAAGTGACATTTTTTTGCTGGGAAGTAAATCTAATACAAAAAACTAACAATCATAAATCGAATTTGGACAATTGTGAGAATTACTGAAATAGTGTATTCTCTGTCATTACTTTTTAAAAGCAAAAAATACATAGCAACACCCCAACTGGTTTCTTTATTTTTTCCTTTCAATTTCTTCTATTAATTATCACCTCAAAACAAATAACTGTTCATTTGAACTATAAAAGGGGGAAATACTTTCAGTACAACAAAAGACTGCTTAAATGGTTGAAATTATCACACATCTAGAAATCTGAAGAATATATAATTATACACATAAATGCATTTTGTTTTGAGAGCATTAAATAAACAACAAATAACAAAATTATTGTAGCATCATTGACTTAATCTAGATAAAAGGTTTTAAAAATATTAATATTTTTTATGACTGGGATGCTGCATCTTATTTATCATTTGTTTATTAATTAATGAACAAGTATTCTTCATAAAATATGAGGCTCACAAGTTGTGGTACATTCAAAAAAAGAAGCTCTTTGAAATACTTAAAATGCTTCTATTGAAGGCTGAAACATAAAATGTTTTGGAAATTCTTTTTAAAATCATTTATAAACTTTTTGTATTAATTCCACTAACTAATAACTAAAGAAAAAATAAGAAAATTGTCAATGTTTGAAAACGTCATTAACATAATGTCTAAAGACAAATCTTTTGGTCACTTTATGCTTTACTTGTGTTGTTTCTTTTTTGATTTCTTTAGATTTTATTCCTTGCCTTAAAGTTCTGTTATTACTCATTTCTATTTTACATATCTGCCGTTGAAACAGAAAAAAATGAGTGCAAGATGAACGATGAGCAATTCTCGCTCCTTAGTATGCACGTAGTATTGTGATGGACTTGGGAATACAGCTGCGCGGGCACCTGCAGGTTCATTTGCAAGCTAGCGTTCAAACTCTCTAAGGGATCATTTCAAACTCCTGATTGGACACCTGTCAGCTCTTCTGAATCACCAGGCATTATTAAATTGTAGCTAATGATTGGTAAATTTCAGCCAATCACATGGATTGACAAGAAGACTTTGTAAAATAGTGAAAAAAAGAAAAAAAAAGGAATTTGTGTCAGAGCTGCTGTAGAAAAGGCAGACTCGGTTTATTAGTGTCTGTATGGATAATGCATTTGATCCTGATTAGTGCATGCAAAATGTCAGCACATTTTGAAAACGCTGACAATATGCAGAACATTGTCTAAGAGCAATCAAAAGTTTTTGTATGTGCAAGTGTTCTGTGTGCAGACAAACAATATTTGTGTGTGTGCGTGCATAAGAGGGAGGGACAAAGTGAGTGGGTGTGAGTTGTGTACAAGCCCTTTGCGTAAGCGTGTTCTGTGAGTGTGCATATCCGTGGATCTGAGTGTGCATGCATGTATATGTGTGTGTGTATTCCTCCTGTCCCAGAGGGAGGGTGCTGAATAACAAGCCCTTTTTGACAGGCTGGGACGCCGAGAGCTGTCAACCCCCTTGCCAGGCCTGGGATGCGTACTAAGAAAAATGGAGGAAGAGGAAGCAATAGAGAGAGAAAAAGTGTTTGTGTGAATGTGTAAGAGAGAGAGAGAGAGAGAGAGAGAGAGAGAGAGAGAGAGAGAGAGAGAGAGAGAGATGGAGGCGGACAGGGGATGGGGGTACTCCATGTGTTTAGACTAATAGGAGGCCAGCGTTCAGCTTTTCCTTCAACAAGAACAGACATTTGAAATCTCTGGGCAGTTAGCACAGTGCTGCCTCTCAAAGATTTCCTGTCAGATCATGTCTATAAGAGGGGAAGAGGTTCTCAATAGCAAAGGGAGGAAAAAGATGAAGGATGAAAACAGGGGAAAAATGGCACCTGGAAAAAAATGTCTGCCATCATGAAAACTGAGCAGATTGAATGTAATTCTAAATTTGGTCTAGACAAGCCTCTAACACACTTACTTTTGATATTTGGCAATTCAAAACTAAAATAGGAGGACAGTTTAAGCGTCACAGCAATCCATAACAAAAATAAGATGATGTGCATTATCAGAATGAAACTGTTGTCTTTAACCTACTGGCTACTTGACGAAACAGATTAGAGAGCAATATTTTTCTTTTTTGACAGCTGTCACTTTTTCATTGAGCACAAGATGAAATTTATTGGCACAATTACTGAGTGCAGTGACGCTGGGAACCAAATGAGTCAGCATGGCAGAAAATATCAATAAAGCCGCGGTGGGAAGTTTTTTATTAATAAATAAATAGCAAGGTGCTTAAACTTATGTCAATATTTTTGTCAGCTCTTAAATGATAGTGTTTATTTTGTTATGACTAACTTAAAAAAAAATTATTTGAACCTTAAAATTAGACAACCAACAGCTTGATACTAAAGGCAGAATGTACGATCAGTCTCACTGAGGGTTAGTGTCTAAATGCATGCAAACAAAAAAAATGTGATAAGGGACCTGCGAGTTACCTTTTCACATAATTTATCTACCATGTAAAACAGTTAAGCTCAAAACAAGTCAATATCTTACCAAACAAATCAAACGCAGATCTGTCTTTAAAGTCAAGCTTCATAGTAGTATAGACAAATCACATTATCATACACAGTTCATATAATAATTATTGGTCCCCTTATTAAACAGAACATAAAACAAAAAGAAAAAAAATACAAATTTATTTTGAGTTTTTTTATACATCACAAAATACATCTGCAGGTGAGCCTCCATTTTACTCAGATGTTGTTAATTGACCCATTAGAAGCTTTTAACGCTATGGGACCATCATCTGGACTTGTGTGTAAAACTTTTTACCTTGAAAGATTTAACAAAGCATTCTCCAAGAAATACTCTCTCTCTCAATATTTAGCAAACAGAAAAGTTTTTTCCCCCTAACTAAAATAAAAACGTGAATAATTTAGTAACAAAATAGTAACAAAAGTAACAGAAAATGGTTATGTGCCTTGTCATACTGTGTATGTAAATATCTGGCTTCACCTGTAAATAACAAATAATTTAATACCTTGTTTTTCTTCAAGGCAATTTCAATGAAAGAAATCCAATTAAAGAAATGTATATCTCAATGAATGTTTGATAAAAGGTCTAAGCTGTTTCATTTTGCTTGTTAATATCTTTTGAAAGGTTTTTCCTGAGATTCACAGTTTCAGTATCAACATTTTTTATTTAAATGAGTTTTAGTCATATTTAGTCTTAAATAAAAATAGTTATTTAAATATTTAATTGTAAATAGGATTTTCAACCTTTTAATACGTGATATTCTGAAATTTTGCATATTCAAATAATCTATAAAGAGGTTAGTTCAAAGGTTTTATTGTATGCTTAGCATATATCATCTGCTTATTACTGACCTTGTATCCGATGTATTCAGGTGTTTGTTATTTTAATACCAACACTAATGACTAACCATATTTCTGTTGAATTTTCCTCTAACAGTGCTGCTCACTCTAATTGATAAATTTATAATATTATAAATGTTTACAAAACAATCTCATTAAGCTGTGGAAGAAGCTGACAGCACTGACCTTAAGCCCATGAAGTGCTTTATATGTTTCCAAAAGTTTAATTGCATCCTTTAAGGTTGATTAAGTAACAATGGAAAATCAGAGCACACAGTGTAAAATAAAGCTGACCTTTAATGACTCTTAGTTTTTATCTATGAAAATCGAATGTGTGTGCATAAACATTTGCTTATGAAGTGTAGAAAGATATTAGATATTAGATAGATATTTTATCTCCTAAGGTTTTCAAATAATAAATGTTTTATCACAAAACTGCTATACTGAGGCAAATATCAACAATGTGATAATTAATTTTGAATGTATGCAGTCGTGTTCATTTGTAGTCAAGTCTTCAACAAGGCTGCACAGACAAAAGCATTTTTCCTAATTAGCATCAGCAGCTACAGAACCTGTGTAGAAGATTATGTGAATAGGCAGGGCAACAACCTGTTCACTGCATATAGCTTGACATGGTGTTGGCGGCAGAGACAAGGACTGAAGTTTGCAATCTAGACTCGAGTTGCAATCTGGAGTTTTTCGAGTGTATACAATCAAATTGTCTTTATAACTTTGTTCAGAGTGTGTGTGGATTTTCAGCAATGTTTCCTAAAAGTATGTGCCATTAAAAGGACTGAATGGCACCTTTCAAGTGCATTTGATTTATTTAATGCTACAAATTCAGCATTAAGCCACAAACCACAGCTCCGTCAGAGATGAGCGTTTTCTCCTGATAAAGGTGAGCTTCATACAGTCAGGCATTTCATGATTCATAGCAACCTGTTCATGTTAGCTGTTCATAATTCATAGATATGACTAGACGGCATTCTACACTTAATTCAAATGTATTAAAGCTAATATGTTAAATGACTTTGGGTCATTTCAAAACAAAATAAGCTTAACTTACATCCAACATCTTCAGGTAGTGATCATTTCAAAAGATGTCTGGTTATTCAAAATAAAAGCACAAGTTTAAAAAAATTCCGAAATCCAACATTACCAGATAATGACAATTTTTCCCAGAGGAGACACAAAAATTAAAGTGTTCACTATTCTTTCAGCATTTGATTTGAGCATCATTTTTGACCAAGAGTTGCAATCATTTGCTTCTGTTTTCTTTCTCTTAACAATAATTACATATGAGGACTGCTGTAGAAGAAACCATAAAAGATAACAATCCTTAAACTGAAAACAATTAACACACTGACCTATAACATTGACAGTACCCCCCCCCTCGCTTGGCTCTAGCTTTATTGGCTGTCAGCTCTTTTGTTTTCTGGAAGAGTGTGTAGGAATGCATTTCTGGTTATTGAATTGTTGAGGAGGGAGGGGTTTGGTGTGTGGGGGGGGGGGGACCTTTGCTTTGGGGTTAATACAACAATTTACTCTGGACTGCCCGTGGATGTATTGCTGTGATTTGTTTGGTTAGCGTTGTCAGCCTGCAGAGCTTGGCACTCTCTTGCCTCCCTGTTAAGTAGGAAGATATAGTGAGTTCCAGGGGAGCTCCATCATTTGCCTCCCACAGTAGCTCGGTTTAATAAGTCAATGGAAATGAAAGATGTCTCAATGCATCATGAATTCACTTCTACACATCACCCTCACTCAATTTTAATTTTTTTCCCCTTCATGTCCTCTGAATCCCATTTCGTTTGGTATCCATTGTCAAGCGTACTAAGTGTCTGTGCTGGAAGAATCATGTGTTTAGCCTATGCAAAAACAACTTTGAACATCTCAATTTTATTTTTAACTCAACTAACAAAAAAAACGGACCTATGAAAGTCATAAACCTATCTTAGAGACACAAGGAAAACAGTGGCAGCTATTTGCAAATGCAGGTGATAGTTTTTACAGCATGTTCTTCATTCATGTTTTCACTTGACATATTAATGTTCCAGCATCCCTCCTCATGTCTCAACTGTCGATGAACCCAAGATGGCAGAGAATATTATTATTAGGTTTACATTTAGCTTTGATCTGTGTACTAAGTCAGCTTAAGTTAGAAGCTACGCTACATTATACATCAAAATAAAGACAGTTCTGTTTTTTCAAACAAGTCTTCTTTGTTCAAATAATTCTCTGCTGTTGGATTTTGTGGTTACAGTCATTTGAGGAAGGGTCATTAACATTCAGCAGTGTGTGGCCTGCTGGTCCTGCTACTGGATTGCATTTTCTTTCTAACTGACTTTGATAGCACTGTATGGTTATTAGGACTTAATTGTGATGTTTGTAACTGGATCTAAATGTGTCTATATAAACAGTTTGCTATAGAATGAACTGATTTTAACTGGATCTGATTCTACATACCTACAGATGAATTCGATCTGTTTGTACATTGCCTTATTCACACTTTTTATCCATCCATTCTGCCAGCCAGCCATTATCTGTACCATCCATCCTATTTAGGATTGCAGGGAGAGGGGGGCGGGCGGCTGGTGCCTATCTCCAGCAATCATTGGGCGATAGGTGGAGTACACCCTCAACAGGTTGCCAGCCCATTACAGTATTCACCCTTTTTGTGATCCAAATCTGTGCTAAAATTTTCATGCAAATCGAGCCGAACCTTTTTCTAAGGATGTGCACAGATATTTAAATTTAAAAGGTGGTCAGAATGTTAAATCTGCCACATGGAACTGATTTAAAGACATTCTAATATAGATTTAATGTATTTTGAATTGATGGCAGATGTTTCTCCAAGGGGCAAGTTTTCAATGTGGAGCATGGAAAACGTAGAAACAGGACAAAGGCAAGAAAAGACACGAGAAAAAAAACAAAAATGGAAGGGAGGGTTGATTCAAAGAAGAAAGAAAAAACACAGAGAAGGAAGGAAGGAAGGAAGGAAGGAAGGAAGGAAGGAAGGAAGGAAGGAAGGAAGGAAGGAAGGAAGGAAGGAAGGAATTACAGTCAATAAATTCAATAAATTTGAATATTTGTCCTGATGAGGCTTGTTTGTCAGATTAAAATTTTGAAAATAATCAACATTTTTTATCATTCATTAGCTGTAAGAGTAAAATCATCATTGACTGAAATAAAAGCTTGAAAACATCAGTGAATGTTTCTTGCTTCATTGCTGTTTTTACTTCATATGCTTTGTCTGTGTTTTACTGCTATTTTTATTTTATCCCTTAATCATGTAAAGCACTTTGAATTACCTTGTTGTTGAAAGTGTGCTATACAAATAAAATTGCCTTGCCTTTGTTATCGTGCACACCCTGCTTACTGGCACCCTCACTCCCAAAGCAAAGCAGCTGAGGACGTGGATAAGCATTGATTGACAGTTATCATGGCAGCCAGATCATTTTATTTATCTAAATTATTATTAATAGTTTAATGTTACTGTTGAAGGTCACAGGCAGACGCCCCACGGACACACTCTCCAAATTAAAAAACTAAACTAAATAAAAAACAAACAAAAAAAGGGCACTTGGGGTATTATGGAGGAACGGGGCAGGTGAAATGTATTGTGTTGTTCTTGTGTTATGTTCATTATTATTATTTTATTTTTTTTGTACCAAAGGGTGCTCTTAAATCATTGCTCCCCTTCTTGCAGTTCTCTTCATAATCTTATATAGCTCAGTTTAATGGTTTTCTGTAACTCCTGTCTCCAACTTCTCATGTCACTCATCATATTTCTACTTATTTGGGAAGAGCCCATTGCCCATAATACATATCAAATATTTTTAATTCAACAATAATTAGGACATCTTGTAACTTCACAACACACTCTACACCCCTAAATAACAAAACTAGTATTGTATAAAATGTTTTGAACATGTTTCATTGGCTGTGAACAAAAATAGCTAATATATTACTTCATCTCTCTAGACCAAGTCTGGGTCTTACAAGCTGTGCTCTTGTTCCCCTGTTGTCCATGAAAGAGTTAAATTCTGCGGAAATGTTTATAACTGTTTTTACTGACATCTCGTCTCTTGCCTCTCCACACTGTAGCATGAAATATGCTTGAACATCTTTCATTTTATTATAGCTACATGAATAAAAAGATAAATGTACCAATGTTTCCATTATGACTATTTTTATGATACAAAAGATTGGTAAATTAGAGAAATGAATGATTCAAAATGCAAATGAACAATTTGTTTACATGCCCCTGCACCTGTAACTGCCAGGGAAAAAAAAGTCTGAAATAGTCAACAACTGTAAATTGGAGTTTGTTAAAGCGTCTGCTACTAGAGTGGCAAGTACCAGCTAAATTTGTCTTGTCAAGAAGCGGTTCATAAATCAGTAGGATGAGAATAAAGTCTGTGATTGCCTTAGAACAAACTCATGTTTTCAGACTGAACACACATAATCTACACTTTTACTGCATGCATGTTGGAGGATAAGCTCTATAAATAAATAAAGCCAGTAGTTTTCAAAACCATTCCTTTTTTTATTCTCTAGGCAGAGCTATGATATATTCTGGTTTATCGATAACGTTTTGGGGAATGTGTAATTGGGGAAAATGTAATTATACATTTCTTGCTGCATAAAGCATCTGACATAAATTACGCAGAATTATCTCTACTTTTACATGTTACTAACAGCAAAATGACGAATAAAACAATATGAAAAGCACAACAGGCCTTCGAGGACATTTTAGTAAAAAAAAAAAAAAGCCATTTCTTAAAGAAGCTCTTTGGACATCGGGAGTAGGCTACAGTACCAGTTGTTTACACACCTTTAGCACCTAGTCTTTGCACATGTATGCAATTTTCTGTAATTCTAAAAACAAACATAAAACACTAATAAACCTTACCCACCACACACAGGAATGTTTTTGTTGGTTGTATCTATTTCCAGAATAAGTATTGCCAGCACATGCTGGTGTTGAATTAAATGTTTTCAGCATTACTGATGACATCAGATGCATCGAATCTGGCTCCACACAATGCTCCATTTCTTTTGAGAGGCCATAAAGCATCCTTTCTTTCACAAGCAGAAGCAGTCTTCCAGCAGGGTACCTTCCTCTTCATTTCAACTTTCATTTTATTAGCACAGACCATGGTTTCAATGTAACCCCTCAAACAGAAACTGGAAAAGAGAGTGAAGACAAAATGTCTGCTGGCATGTATGACTGTATTCAAATACAATGTTATCACTCTGACACAGTTTTGTTGAACATTTAGAGAAAATCTTTTCGCTCGATCTTTGACTGTGTGCTGAGCTGTAAGGCAGCTGTTGGGCAGACTCACCACCTGGTGAGCCGCTTTGATGTACAGTTTGAGGATTCAATTATTCATTGAGAATGATGACATGCATCCAGCGTGCCCAAGACTGTGGAGAAGGTTTTAACTCCCGCCACTCTTTAGACACATTTAACATACACACATCCATTCTATCTCCTGAAAATGTAAAATTTTCACTAAAGTAAAAAGTTTCCTTTTGTTTTTCCTGGTCAGAAGACTGATTATAAAAACCAGCACAACTTTAGCAGGGCAATTATTTCATGATGTCTTGCCAGCAAGTCAAGATGATACACACTTTTTAAAAGCTATTATTAATGACAGAAAGCATTGATTTCAAAGATCAATCCAAATTAAATTAAAGGATCATAAATACTAAACTCAGAACAGATTGTGTGAATTGTTCGGTGGCAGAAAGTTTAAATAAAACAAGGAAAGAGACACCAAAAAAGAATACTTTTTATCCTATTGCTGAAAAAAGTTGATTTACTGAATTAACAAAAAAATTTTTGAAAACATATATTACACAGAACAGGTATATCTTATTCACTTCTAACTCCAGTCAAATAAGTAAATGCAGGGTTTTGGGTTATTATAACAGTTGAAGCCTCATGTTTACATTCTCTGTGTAAACAGACACATAACCTTTTTCTTGCTGCCTGACATTAAATCTGAATAAACTTTTCTTTTTTAGATCAGTTAGGGTTGCCAAAGTTATATCTATCTGTTAAGAATAATGAGAGAGACTTGGGTCAGACAATTTGGGTTTCCTTCGAATAAATATTTGCTGTGAATTTAGTTTTTCTGTTTTTCTCCAAATCTGTAAATTGCCTATACTGTCAAACACTTCAATTTCAGTTTCATTGGACCACAGGACATAGCTCTAAAAAATAAAGGCCTTTGTCCCTAATTGCATTTCAAAGCTGTAAGCTGACTTTTTATGTTGCTTTTGGAGGATTGGCTTCTTCCTCACTGAGTGGCTTTTTAGGCCATATTGGTAAAGGACTTATTCACTGTTGATAATAACACTTTCTTACCAGCTTCAGCCAGCATCTTCACGAGGTATCTACTTTTGTTCTGGCCGTGAAACATTCAGGACCAAAGAAAAAAAAGGTATTTCGGACACAGTATCTGTCTCCTTTCCCATGCTGTTTATACCTGCACATAATAGTTTGAACAGATGAAAATAACACTTTCAGAAAAAGTACCCAAGTATGATACAGAGTTGTGGAAGTCAGTTGTCTTCCTCATATTTTGCCTGATTTAGTTACATTTTACATGATGTCACACAGGTAAGCAGTGTGCATGACGGTTGCCTTAAACTACATAAATGTGCGTGATTTCAGTCTAATTTAGTCAGTCGGTATTAAAAAAAGTAATCTTTCTTTATAGTCTGTATGAACATCTAGATTCCACTATATGTGTAGTCAATTATTTTAAGAATAATTTTCATGAAACATCATGTCTGTACATTTTAGCATTTTTTTTTATTTGTTTTTTTGGAATTAATATTTATCTTTGTTTTTCATTTTCATTTCTTTTTCAAATGCAAGTAACTTAGATTCCAAGCACCACATCTTGTGTTTCTATTTCCTGTTTTGTTATCGAAATAAAATAAATCGGCATCACACTGTGTTTTATCACGAGAATCTCAAAGCTATTAAGTCGTCCCCACACTTTAGCCGTGCGGGAATGAGCTATACGTCTGACTCATACAGGCATTCTGTTACATTTAATGGCGTATAATTTTATTGCAGTGTGTGCACAGAAGCAAAAATAAATAAATAAATGTCAAAAGTTGTAGCGATCAAACTTGGAAAAAAGAAATGTGTAGGGTAGGGTTTTTTTCAGAGAAGCAATAAAGGACACAAACAGCTTGCTTGCTCATTATGACAGTATCCTACAACTTCCTTTTTGTGAAATAAATCAAGAGAAGACAGGGCACATAGATTAATGGAAATAAGCTCTCATTTTCTGTGCATATCAGCTAGAAAGAAGTGAAGATTTGTCCTGCTCAGTTTGATGACACAGAACATTAGTTGCTCTTCCCCTTCTGTCAAGATGTACAACATAACCTGCAGGCAGATTTTCTTTTTTAAATAAAAAAAAGCTCATTTAAGGTTCGAAAATCAACCCAAGAAGGCTGGAAAGAGTGTGCAAAGGGGTACTGTCTTATGTTGTCTTTACACACCCAAGAGACTAAATTATGAGAAGACCCTTAAGACGTACAGGCTACAGAAAAGAATTAACCTCACCCTGTGGTTATGTAATGATTGGATAGCCTGACTCAGTGCACACACACATGTTACCATTCCGAGATCGAGCAGTTGCAGGATATTTTCCTGTTCAGCTTGACCACCGGAACAAAGCATCTCTACCTTATTAGCCTTGGTGGTTTCTGAAACAGGGTTTAGTGCCTGCTGACTGGGTTTGCTCTCGTGGGATACATTAGGCTGTACATGGACTTTGTATAGTAAAGTCTGTTATACAGTTGTTTAACTTTTCGTTTCTGCTAGACTTCTGAAGTTACTTCTTAAAGGGAAGACAAAAAAGTCTATCCGATTCATATGTGGCTAAACTCAGTTGGTATTATAACTTATTTTGTGTGTCTTGTCATGTTAATGAACATACAGTACTGTACTGTGCAGATGTAGGGCTTGGTTTCCCAACTAAAATTGTACTGACCATCCTATTCACAGTGCCCCAGATCTCTCATTTATCCTATATTCTCTCAGGTATATATAGCTTGGAGCAACTTCCATGTGGCACAGATTTAATTATGTGCCATATTTAGACATATACTGAATGGATTTAGGGAGGAAATGAGATGATGAAGTCCTAGTATTCAAGGATGAAGCAAAGCTGCACTAACGTAAAAGTAGATAATCTGGCTGAATAAGTCTTGTACTTTCTGGCTTTGACTTTTGACAGCCTCAAAAAGGTTTCAAGTTTTACTAATTAAATTTGACCATCCAAGTAAGATTATGACTTTTTAAAGATTAGATATAAGAAGGATAGCCACAAAATTCACCAAAGAAAGAGCAAAAACCTTCATTGCCAAAACCAGGAACATTTGGAGTGTGAATTTTCCAGAAACATTTATAATCAGATTTGGAAGCATCAGGCACCATATGCACCAAAAACTCTGCAAAGCTTCATGGTAAAGAGGGGAATAATTCAACTTGTCACATCTGCTCCGAGACCAATCCAAAAGGATTTATCACTAATTCAAATGGGGTTCTAAACTGTTTGAATTGCAACCACGATGGCTGTACTTCCACCATAATCTTCTTACGTGTTGCCATCTGCACTGCAGATGACTTAATGTTGTTCCACAGGAGAAGTGGCCAGTGGAAGCTATGATCATTGGTAATGAGAAGTGGGGGCAACTTGGTGAGAGTCAGACAAGACAGGAGATAAGGAATTATCCTTGGAAAGTATCCTTAGATCTCTGTGACATGTACATGAAAAGAAAAATAATAAAAAATTGCATCCATGTTTCACAAAGTTGTTTTTAATTTTAATTTCTGTTCATATACTTGTGGCCGGCAAATATCTGAAAAACTTAAGTAAAAGGGCAAAATTCCACAAAGAACCAGAGGAAGCTGAATTACTTAAAAATATTTAGGGTACCCTCTTTTTACATTAGTGTGTTATAAAAACTCTGAGCTTCAACAGTTTCCAACTAATTATTACGTGCTATTGTACAGAGGCAAATATCCTAAACAATTTCTGGGAACATTTGGGAATGCAGGGCTCAGATAACCTGTTTTTATTTGTCATGCCAAACTGTTCAAATATTAACTCTAACAAACACATGAAATATAAAACAAAGACAACTTTACTAAGGACACCAATAGAAAAAATAATAATAATAGTAATAAATAAGTGAAAAGAGATCTGTAAAAAAACAAAAAAAGGGTATTTGTAAGGGAGCAGTCTAGTCTTATCCTTAATTTGCCATCATTTTCTTAATTAATATAGTAACATACCTATGTATATATTAGGTTCATAATCAAGTGAGAACATGACCATATTTTCATACTATAAAGGTCCCTAATAATAATTATAAAATCACTGACCTGCTATTTGGACCCATGCTAAAGATGTGCCTTAAAATAAATAAAATAATTTTGCAGTAGTAAAATCTCACAATAAAAAGTAGAATAAAATCCATAAAATTACACAAAAAATTTGACTTTTAGTTTAAGTAAATTAAATACAGTGAGGAAACAATTTGTTCAGAAATCACTAGTGTCAATGTCCATGAAAGAAAATTCCTTCAAAATAAAAGTAAGTTTACAATTTTGTAAGTTGATCAGTGTTTAGGAACGCTTAATTAGTAGTTCATTATCTCTTGTTTCTTTGAGATATAAATATGACATAACAGAGAAGGATATTTTCTTAGTCACCATTCAAAATAGGGAAAACAAGGAAACAAACCTTTTAAGTAAGTACTGTAGTATAAAGTTTGTTTTCCTCCCTTCAGTGAGGAAAAGTGAGGAAATGACAACAATAGCTGCTCACCTAAAACTTGATTATATCTCCTGTCAGAACAGTATTCCAAAAGGTTTAAACTAGGGCTGGACAATCATTCAATGTAAATATATACCGCGGTATACTTTTATTCAATAACGGTGATATGAGTTTTAAACACATTTCCGGTAATTCGATATACATTACAGTAATTTTTTTTTTTTTAGGATTTTTTGGGGCTACAGTGGCCTTTATATGACAGTTACTTGACAGGAAAGGGGTCAGAGAGACCAGGGAATGAATATACATTGCAGTATATAATTACAGCGTTTCACTGACTGACGTTTCACGGCATTCACGAGCGCAGCTGATTCAAGCCGAACAGAAAGAGCCGCGACACATTGGCTATGTGAGTGATGATGTACAACACAGACAGGACAGGAGCCCGGCAGCAGCAGCTGGCCGTGCTCAGGACGTGGTAGACAGATAAACTAGGCTAATCCCAACAAGGCAGGTTTTATCAACAAAATGAGTGCTCCTAACGAGTTGAGCCAAGTTGAACGCATGGACAAGACTACTATGCTTCGGACACCGACTAAACTCCGCTGTTAGTAAGTTATACGGTTAAAACACACCAGAGTTTTACGTTATTTTGTGTATGGTATGAGGATTTAATATTAAAATAATTTCTGTAACAAATACAATATGCTTCACACAAAATAGGACGTTTATATCCAAAGGCACTACTTTTTATATTAATTTTAATGTGTGCAATTTATGCTTGGTGTATTTGTTAAATGCCATTTAATAAGTAAATTTATATAATTAACCATCTGTTGTGGGCATTCTTGGCAGTTTTTCCTGAGGCTTTTATATAGTATATATCGATATCGGAATTATATCGTATCGACCGAAATTAAGAAATATATCGTGATATAAGTTTTGGCCATATCATCCAGCCCTAGATTAAACAAACTTTGACAAACAACACTGCAAGACACACAGGCCACATTTATCTTGGCAAAGGTCCAAAAAAGTCTAAATAAACTGTTGAAAGTTAGCCTGACATTTAATGATCTAACAATCCTAGAATGTTTGAACCTTCATGTAGATGTTTTTACAGCTTAAATAACATTAAAGTTGTATTTTTAAGTTTTTTGTAAAAAGTTGGAGTAAAAAGGTAAACTTCATTCATATGTCAAATTGGCTTACATAAAATACATTAAAAAATATCCTGTTATGACTCTAAAATGCATAATGTCCTGTTTTTATTTGTTTTAAAAGAAATAAATTAGAAACCATTAGTTAATGTGGTATCAATGAAGATACTAATTGTCAGGAAGCCATCAGCCCCAACTCAGACCAGCCTACCTGATGAGCGTCCTGTCAATCATCCGACTTTCCCTCAGTTTAAAAGACCCTTTCACTCACCTTCACTTTGCTCAGTCATCGTTCAGTCAATGTCCAGAGCTCCTGAGCCGTCCTGATGCTTCAGTTTTCCAAGTCCTTCCCAGCCAAACCAGAGCTCCAGATCAGCAGTCCAGCCAAGCCAGTCGTCTTCTCTGCTCCAGCTCACCCGCCAGCTCCACGACCCAACCTCGGCTTCCGGCCACAGCTCACCAGCTTAGCTGCTTGGCCACCCTGTGCTCGGGGTAACCTACATACGCGCCTGGAGCATAAAGTTCCCCACGATCGCCGCTTCCTGTCGCTTCCTGCTGCTTCCTGCTGTGTCGGTTTGCGGGAGGGGCTCTGCGCCTACTGTGGATTGCCAAAACATCGCAGTCTGCAGTGTCCACTCTGACCGGGAAACGACCAGGCCAAGTGAGGCTCAGGGGGGTCTCACCTGGCCCATCAGGACCAGTTTACTTCCTAATTCCTGTCCAGCTCATGCACCGCAACCAACAGCACACATACAGCGCCCTACTCGACACTGAAGCAGCGGAGAATTTCATCACTGCCCGACTGATCTCAGAACCCTGGAATCCTCTGGAGACCCTGGGCCATCCCGTCCCCGTGGCTTCTGTTGATGGGCATCCACTCCAACCCTATCCCATCCGACATCGCACCGTCAAGATCCGGCTGTGGGTGGGCGACCACACAGAACTCATCCAGTTTCTTGACATCACTTCCAGTTCCATGTGGCTCATCTTGGGCTATCCATGGTCCCGGACACACAACCCGCACAGCTCCTGGTCCACAAAGCAGATACTCAGCTGGGGTCCCAACTGCTTGAGGCAATGTTTCCGCCCTCCGCAGTCTGCTCCGCCTAAGGCCACTTCAGCAACCACCATGGTAGATATCCCTCCGCCCTACTGGGACCTGTCGGAGGTTCAGCAAGAGCAGAGCTGCCAAGCTTCCGCCCCATAGCCCTATGACATGGCAATTAATCTTATGCCAGGGGCGGAGCCTCCGCACAGCCGTCAGTTTCCCCTCTTGCCGGCAGAATCGGCCCAGATGAAGGCCTATATTGCCAAATCTCTGGACCAAGGCTTCATCCGCCCATCCACTTCCCCAGCATCTGCCAGCTTCTTTTTTGTCAAGAAGAAAGAAGGGACGCTGCGTCCCTGCATAGATTACAGAGGGCTAAATCAGGTCACCATTAAAGATTGCCATCCGCTTCCACTCCTGAACACCGTATTGGACTCCTTATCTCAAGTGACCATTTTCATCCAGCTCAATCTCCAGAATGCCTACAACCTGGTCCGCATTCGTGAAGGGGATGAATGGAAGACGGCATTTAACATCCCCTCAGGACACTGGGAGTACCTGGTCATGCTGTTTGGCCTCTGCAATAACCCGGCTGTGTTCCAGCGTTTGTTCAACAACGTGCTGCGCTACATGCTCGGACGATGGGTATTTGTATACCTGGATGACATCCTGTAGACCACGTTCACCACGTCCGAGCCATCCTTGAGCGCCGGCCACACCAATTTTACCTACCCCCCGAGGCCCGACAAGCATTTGACCGAGTCATCCAGCTGTTTACCTCGGCCCCCATCCTGATTCATCCAGCATCAACCAAAACCTTCACCGTGGAAGTGGACGCCTCGGAGGTCGGCGTCGGGGCAATTCAATCTAAATGAGGCCCGGACCAGAAGCTACAGTGGCTTCCAAAAGTATTCGGCCCCTTTGAACTTTTCCACATTTTGTCACATTACAGCCACAAACATGAATCAATTGTATTGGAATTCCACGTGAAAGGCCAATACAAAGTGGTGTACACGTGAGAAGTGGAACGAAAATCATACATTATTCCAAACATTTTTTTCAAATAAATAACTGAAAAGTGGGGTGTGCGTAATTATTCAGCCCCCTGAGTCAATACTTTGTAGAACCACCTTTTGCTGCAATTACAGCTTCCAGTCTTTTAGGGTATGTCTCTACCAGCTTTGCACATCTAGAGACTGAAATTCTTGCCCATTCTTCTTTGCAAAACAGCTGCAGCTCAGTCAGATTAGATGGACAGCGTTTGTGAACAGCAGTTTTCAGATCTTGCCACAGATTCTCGATTGGATTTAGATCTGGACTTTGACTGGGCCATTCTAACACATGGATATGTTTTGTTTTAAACCATTCTATTGTTGCCCTGGCTTTATGTTTAGGGTTGTTGTCCTCCTGGAAGGTGAACCTCCGCCCCAGTCTCAAGTCTTTTGCAGACTCCAAGAGGTTTTCTTCCAAGATTGCCCTGTATTTGGCTCCATCCATCTTCCCATCAACTCTGACCAGCTTCCCTGTCCCTGTTGAAGAGAAGCACCCCCAGAGCATGATGCTGCCACCACCATATTTGACAGTGGGGATGGTGTGTTCAGAGTGATGTGCAGTGTTAGTTTTCCGCCACACATAGCGTTTTGCATTTTGGCCAAAAAGTTCAATTTTGGTCTCATCTGACCAGATCACCTTCTTCCACATGTTTGCTGTGTCCCCCACATGGCTTGTGGCAAACTGCAAACAGGACTTCTTATGGTTTTCTTTTAACACTGGTTTTCTTCTTGCTACTCTTCCATAAAGGCCAACTTTGTGCAGTGCACGACTAATAGTTGTCCTATGGACAGAGTCCCCCACCTGAGCTGTAGATCCCTGCAGCTCATCCAGAGTCACCATGGGCCTCTTGGCTGCATTTCTGATCAGCGCTCTTCTTGTTCGGCCTGTGAGTTTAGGTGGACGGCCTTGTCTTGGTAGGTTTACAGTTGTGCCATACTCCTTCCATTTCTGAATGATCGCTTGAACAGTGCTCCGTGGGATGTTCAAGGCTTGGGAAATCTTTTTGTAGCCTAAGCCTGCCTTAAATTTCTCAATAACTTTATCCCTGACCTGTCTGGTGTGTTCTTTGGACTTCATGGTGTTATTGCTCCCAACATTCTCTTAGACAACCTTTGAGGACATCACAGGGCAGCTGTATTTGTACTGACATTAGATTACACACAGGTGCACTCTATTTAGTCATTAGCACTCATCAGACAATGTCTATGGGCAACTGACAGCACTCAGACCAAAGGGGCTGAATAATTACGCACACCCCACTTTTCAGTTATTTATTTGTAAAAAATGTTTGGAATTATGTATGATTTTCGTTCCACTTCTCACATGTACACCACTTTGTATTGGTCTTTTACGTGGAATTCCAATAAAATTGATTCATGTTTGTGGCTGTAATGTGACAAAATGTGGAAAAGTTCAAGGGGGCTTAATACTTTTGCAAGCCACTGTACACCACTGCTGCTTATTCTCACGAAGGTTTACACTGATACAGCAGCACTATGGGGTTGGGGACCGTGAGCTTCTAGCAGTGAAGTGGGCTCTGGAGGAGTGGCGCCACCTGCTCATGGGGACGTTCTAGCTGTTCCGGATCTGGACAGACCACCAGAACCTTATCCACATCCTGAACGCCAAACTGGGAAAGAAGCCAGTCTTCCTCTCTGCGCCAGCTGACCCGCCAGCTCCACGACCCAACCTCGGCTCCCGGCCGGCCGGCTTAGCCGCTCAGCCGCCCTGTGCTTGGGGTAATTATTCCGCGCCTGGAGCATGAAGCTCCCCCACGATCATCGCTCCCAGTCCAGCGGCGGCTCGGACACTAATGAATGATGAAAACTGAACACTGGGGACAACAAATAAATCCTGAATCCATCTCTATCCAACTGCTATCAGGACAGATAAGAAAGGATGTTCAGTAGGAGTTTGCCTCACAAATGAACTACAATGCTTGGCGGGGAAAAAAAATGCTTGGCGAAAAAACATATTTTTATTTCCAAAAATAGAGGACATTTGACTTTCAGGACGTTTAACATATTTAAAGCGTTCTCCATGTAGTTAGAATTAATTGTTAAATAACGAACTTCAGATAGGCTTTCATAAGTATAAAAATGACTTTAAAATCTCTGAAAAATTAATTAATATTAGAAATAAATACTCAAATTAGAACATTTACCAGTAACAATAATAGTTCACTTTTTAAGTCATACTGGACAAAAAGTAAACAACAATTTGAAATAATATTCTGAGAAATCAATTATTATTTTCTTATCAATGTAATAATAAAAATAAAAGGCTCAAAACAACCATGAAAAGGTGCATAA
The DNA here is from genome assembly GCA_963556495.2 of Valencia hispanica. Taxonomy (NCBI): domain Eukaryota; kingdom Metazoa; phylum Chordata; class Actinopteri; order Cyprinodontiformes; family Valenciidae; genus Valencia; species Valencia hispanica. The sequence goes on along the minus strand of OY747705.1, from coordinate 30,558,162 downwards.
TCCAGTTATTAGTTTTCATCTTCATCATTCTCAGTAAATTTATAGATGAACTCTCACTTTGCACAGCATTATTATAGTTTTTGTGCCCTACAGGATCTTTGAGACTTTTTTCACACACAGAAACACATGCAAGCTTTGCCGGCTATGTTCATCCATAAAGATACACTTTGACATGTTGAAAATAGTTGCAACGCAAAGGGCACAAGGAGGAGTAGCACAAGGAGGAGTAGCACAACGAGGCGCAATGGCATGCGGCACATTGCTGCACAGCCCTCTGTTCTGTCTATGAATGTATCAGAACCAGCCACTAGGCAGGAGCTCGGGGAGGACATCAGATGAGAAAAAAGCTGTCATATTCCATGCACCACACCAGTCAGTTTAAGAATGATTATTGGTCCTCTGAAAAACGATTAAAACGCAGACATTTTCATGCCCCGGACAGCACATGTAAAATAGGAACATCCGGGGAAAAGAAGATAGTTGGTCAGTCAATGAAAATTTTTGAAAAACAGAATAGAAATTTGGGACGGGGGTCGGTTACTTATGTTAATATATCATTCTATAATATTATCGAATTAAGAAAGCACTCATTATAGATCTCTTTCTTCATCATGTGCAGCCAATCTCCTCTTCTCTTCTATTTACATTGTGAGTGCTTCAGCCCCCAACAAAGGCTCTTTTTTTTTTACTGTGGAAAGCTTCTATAAGAAAAAAAGGGAGCAAAATTTTTGGAGCTAGGCCAGTTGCTGGATAGTATTTTGAGTTTCAGGAATATATTCTAAAGTTTGAGGACCCATGCCTCACACAGTGAAGGCACAGGCAGCGCAGCTGGCTCTCAGAGGTGTTCTCTGCAGGTGCATGTTTGACTGGAGCCACACTGGATGCCTGCAGCTGCTCTGAGGTGAGTAAATGGTGTAATATGCATTTCTATTTATTCACTGGCACTATAATTCACGTGGTTTGCATTAATTCAGTTATACAAGTGTGCACATACCTGCCTAATGTTTTTGTCATGATTGCTGCTGTACTTAAAGAGATCTTATTAAAACATCCAGGTGCATCTCAGTAAATTAAAATTCCTTTGAAAATGTAGTGTATTTCAGTAATTTAATGTGAAAAGTGAAAGTCATATGTTGTATAGATTCAATACAGAAAGATTGATATATTTAAGGTGTAGATTTCTGTTCATTTTGATGATTATGGCATGCAGCTAATGGAAAAATATAACACTATTTATCAGTATATTTGAATATTACATAAGACAAAAATATATTTTTAATCCACAACTTGCCTACTGGAAAGTATATCCATATATGTAAAGGATATACAGTATATGACCTCAATACTTTATAAGGCTTTCTTTTGCATAAATCACTGCATCACTGTAACAGGGCATGGAACCAATCAGCCCAGGTTGATTAAACAGTGGCTTTAAGCTCATTTGTACTGGTGGATCTTGTGTATTTTACATTCCATCTGACAATGCCAAACACATATCCTATTTTCTATGTGGTTTATGGCAGTTTGTTGGCCAACAATGCACAGAGATATTGTGGGTATTAAATCAGGTATTGCGACTTCTTGGGTTCTTCACTCTTCCTCCAGACTCTGGAAATTCAATTTCCAATAAATAAATTGATAAATAAATAATTCAATTCAGTTTATTTATATAGCGCCAATTCACAACAGATGTCATCTCAAGGCTCTTAACAAGAAGTCATTTCAATACATTTATACAAACACTCCAATCATTTAAAAAGTTTCCTATTTAAGGAATCCCAGCAGATTCCGTCAGTCATTGGCGTGAGGTTGGGCAGACTTTCCAACCACAGCAATCCTTCAGCAATCCCTCATACTGAGCAAGCATGTAGCGACGGTGGAGAGGAAAAACTCCCCTTTAACAGGAAGAAACCTCCAACAGAACCAGGCTCAGTAGGAGCGGCCATCTGCCACGACCGTCTGGGGGTTTGAGAAGACAGAGCAGAGACACAGAAGGAACAGAAGATCTGATATAAGAGTACTTTCTATGTTACAGAAAGTAAAAAGTTGATAACAGGACACAGTGGATGTTCAGTTACTGGGAGGATCATCCCGGTCGATGCCCCCCGTCCAAAAGGCCATTGCAGCCAAGCAGGATACCAGACCAGGTATATCTTCTATGGAGAGAAAAACACTGAGAGAAAACAAAGTTAACAGTCGAAATAACAGAATGTACTGTAATACAACTGGAGAGTCGTAGGAGAAAAGGAAGTAGCAGACTGAAGAAAATTGGTAAGTCTCTCCTCCAGCAGTCTAAGCCTATAGCAGCATAACTACAGAGATAGCTAAGGATGACCTTAGCCACTCTAACTATAAGCTTTATCAAAAAGGAAAGTTTTAAGCCTGGCCTTAAAAGTAAACAGAGTGTCTGCCTCACGGACTAAAGCTGGGAGCTGGTTCCACAGGAGAGGAGCCCAATAACTAAAAGATCTGCCTCCCATTCTACTTTTAGAACTCCTAGGAATTACAAGTAAACCTGCAGTCTGAGAGCGAAGTGCTCTGTTAGGAACATATGAAACAATCAGATCTCTGATGTATGATGGAGCTTGATTATTAAGGGCTTTGTATGTAAGAAGAAGGATCTTAAATTCTATTCTGGATTTAACAGGGAGCCAATGAAGGGAAGCTAAAACAGGAGAAATGTGATCTCTTTTTAATATTCATCAGAACTCTTGCTGCCGCATTTTGGATCAACTGAAGGCTTTTAATGGCATTTTGTGGACTACCTGATAGTAAAGAATTACAGTAGTCCAGCCTTGAGGTAACAAATGCATGGACTAGTTTCTCAGCATCACTCCTGGACAGGATGTTTCTCATTTTAGCAATATTCCGGAGGTGAAAGAAAGAAATCCTAGAAACCTGTTTAATATAGGATTTAAATGTCAACTCTTGGTCAAAAATAACGCCAAGGTTCTTTACGTTATTACTGGGGGCCAATTTAATGCCATCCAGATGAAGTGATTGACTAATCAGTTTCTGTTTAAGAACTTCTGGTCAAAGACAGCAACTTCTGTCTTGTCAGAATTTAAAAGCAAAAAGTTTAGGGTCATCCATGTTTTTATGTCTTCCAGACATGCCTGTAATCTACCTAACTGACTGGGTTCATCAGGATTTATGGATAAATATAGTTGTGTATCATCGGCATAGCTGTGGAAATTTATCCCATGCTGTCTAATGATTCTACCAATTGGGAGCATTTATATGATGAACAGAATTGGTCCAAGCACAGAACCCTGTGGAACTCCACAAGTAACCCTTGAGAGTGAAGATTATTTATCATTTGGATGAACAAACTGGAATCTATCAGACAAATATGATTTAAACCAGCCTAGTGCTGTTCCTTTGATCCCTGCAACATGTTCAAGCCTTTCTAAGAGAATATTGTGATCGACTGTGTCAAAAGCAGCACTAAGATCTAACAAAACCAGAACAGACACAAGTCCATTATCTGAGGCCATGAGAATATCATTAGTAACCTTCACCAGTGCTGTTTCAGTGCTATGATCAGCTCTGAAACCTGACTGATCAACTAAAAAGTTAACATTGGACCACTGAGCAAATGTCCAGTCCTTTATCTCAATATCTCATGTAGGATATGTGGCTTAAAACAAAGAATACCCACATCCTGGATATGTGAGTTGACTCAGATGCATGAAACCCCTTGTGAATCTGCTCGAATTGGCTTTGCTTTACACTCATCTCAAGGGTGAAGTTACCTCCTTTGCTGTTGCACTTTTTCTACCACACTTCTTTTTTTCCTTTTCATTAAACTTTCCATTATTATGCCTAGATACAGCACTCTGTGAACACTCTTTAGCATTGTGGAGAGTGCAAATGACTGCTTGACAGCTGTAAAGTCAATCTTTCCCATTATTGTGTAAGCCACACCTTAACATTTATGTACAAATATATATATATATATATATATATATATATATATATATATATATATATATATATATATATATATATATATATATATATACTGTAATAGTCACATTTTCAGAGAAACTGCATTTGAGTTATTTTCATTTTCCATTAGTTGTAACTCATAATAATCAAAAATAACACATGAGAGATTTCAGTGTATGTATAATTAATCTATATATTATATTTTTTTTTATTAAATCACTGAAATAAACTTAATTTATTTAGATACACATATGCTTGTGCTTATACTTTGTTTTCAAAAATCCTAAACCCTCAGGCTTTGGTCATCATTGTCTTTTCCAAGATTCTTACATATTAAAGCTCTTTTTATGCTCTGGTTTTGGTTATCTTTAATGGTTGTTGTATTAGAACAAGATTCAAGCTAGATAAAATAACTGGGATAATAAGAAAATCTTACTTCTTACTCACTCAGCAGCTTTTGAGTAATGTAACTGACAAGAACTGTTCCTGTTTTAACAAAGCACTGCCATCACACATAGTGAGAAATAGTTTTACAGTTGTGTTAATTTATTTTTTGTTATTTGAATGAGTCACTTAATTCCACTTAAGAACCACAAAGTCGAGTCTGTTAAGACATTCGGTTTACCAGACACACTGTTAAGTTTAAAACCCCTTTTTTACTCCCATTTTCTCCTCAGTTATCCCTGGGCTGCTCTTATTCATGTTCAGTCTGTAAGCTGGCTCAGATTAGTCGAGTCATTCATTACAGAGGGTGTCTGTTGTCGATTGCAGAGCTTATCCGGTGTGATTAATGTTCGGTTTGTGGAAGCACACAAAACAAACACAGATTGGTCGTTTAAAGGTTCTCTACAGCAAACATGCATTGGAGAAACAGACTCACAATATGCCACATGCTGTGCATTAAGTTAACTTCTTCTAATGTTTCGTTCATGAAAAGAAGAAAAGGAGAAGGTCCTAAGAAAACATTAATACATGGGAAGAATTATATATATATATATATATATATATATATATATATATATATATATATATATATATATATATATATATATATATATATATATATATATATAAGATTCGGTACAACCAATCCAAACAGGATTTGGAAGACCGCGGTAGCAGCCGGCTTTACCAGCGCCCCTTTTATATATATATATACAGTATGTATATATAATGTGCAATGTTTTTTCTCCATGAAGATCTATTTTTGCCTCTGGTCGGTTTAGTTTTTGCAAATGCTGCCATTGATTTGTTCATTGTTGATACAAAATATTTTAGCCTACAGGTGAATTCTGTAAATTCTTTAGGATGTTTAAATTTGAAGTAAAACTGAGATTTACTGACATTAAAACCAGCTTTCTCTCTGGCATAGGCACATCTCTTCTAATTCTCTTCTACACATGTGTGCACTTTATGCTCGCCTACATATGCAGTCCCGCTGGTGAGGGCACACTCATGAATACGCACATATGTATGCACATTAAGCCCCTGCACTGTTTCGGCTCAGTATAAGTATTGGACATGGGCAATTCCCTGAGGCGAGGATCTGCTCTTTCCACCCAAACAATGAGGTGCAGCTTTTGCTCTTTCTGTGAACGAAGAGAAGCAAGCCTGTTCAGGAGGTCAGCTCCGAGCTGTTGACATTGCTCCCTGGTTGCCTGTAGTTCTGGGCAGAGCCTCATTATCACAGGGTCTGCTTGGATGAGAGTAGGCTTCGTTAGGAAGCAGCTGTCAGTGCTAAGGGGGTGAAGGCAAAGGGAAAGAACAGATAAAGTAGAGCCATACATTGTGGTCCATTCGCATTGGCGCTCAAGGGCCAGTTGGCTGTGGTATTTTAGTCCTTTTTTTGTAAGTGTGCGTGCTTTCCCCCAGATTGTGCAAGTCTGTGCAAACATTTACTGCAGTAATGTGACTCAAGTCTGTCTGAGCCCCCTGTATGCAATTAGTTTTTGTATTTCTTTAAATGCAATACAAGAGTTTGGCAAATTTTTACACCAAAGGAAAAAATATATGGAGATATTAAGTTTAGGTTTGTAGTGATTAATTTGCATAGTTGCCTGACTGTGATGGATTTTAGAACTTCTCATTAGAAAAGAAGCAGATGAGATGAAAGGGTAATAAAAGTGGGAAGCAGATAACACTGCACCAAGGGCCAAGGAGAAGAACAATAATTACATGTAGTATGCAAAAAAATATTTTCTAAGCAATATTGGATAAATTATAAGATGTTGGTTTGCAATGCACATCCGGTTTTACTGTTCCACTCTAATTGTGACCAGGGCTAATGAGATGCTACATGCTGCAGGAGATTTGAGCATAGACTGTAAAATTACTGGACGAAGCCTCGGTGACGTCACCCATAGGTTTCTGAAGAGCAAAAATGAAGCCAGCTGGGCGGTTCCCACCGCCGCCATCTTGGCTGCGTCACGCGTCTCGTCACTCCCAGAAAATACAAAAATGGGCAAAAAGGTGGAGCTGAGAGTGACGCTAGGAGGGCGGGGGTGGACGATTGACACTCTGAGCCGATGTAGCCAGGAGCTAGTCCTGGAGATAACTGGAGCTAACTGAAGCTAACGGAGGTTAGCGGGCGCCTTTAGCCTGAAAGCCACGGTAGAGCTACTCTGCTACCCTCTTCCATCCAGGCTGTAAATACAATATTAAATCGGTGAGTTAACATTTAAATTGAAATTATTTATTTAAATGAAATTATCATTAACTTTATGCAAGTTTTCAATAATATTTTTAACTTAGTTATTAATAATGTATGAGATCTATTTAGTCCATGCATGAGATACATGATCAAGCTAAGTTAGTTAGGATAGTTCACATATTTATATTAATATTTGTTTGTATTTACCCTAATTGTTAGTGATTGTACTACCATGTAGGATCTCCCAGTTAAAAAATTGTTCCCACAGCTATTGTAGATTAGTACCAGCTAATATGAATAATTTCTATCCTAGTCAATTCTGCAATGTATGAATTTTACTAATCATTTATTGAGGTCTGGGAAGGGATAAGTTGCACTTTTAGTAAGACACTTGTGTTTCTTTTTATAGATTTTGTTTACCAGGTCACAATGGCTGCATGCCTGTCCTCCACAACAACAGATTTTTTTTTTATTTCAACAATGACATCTGTTGCCATAACACTGTAACACTGTTGACAACTCTGCCCCCCCCCCCCCCCCATTTTACAGTACACAAGTCTCTTGCTTTCTGGCCCCACTTGGTTTTTTTATCTGTGTCCCTTTCTTTTATAGGATCTTGTGTTTAAAAAAATTAATGTTTTATTCTGCATAATGACTGAAAATTATTTCAACAGTATATAACAAGGGAAGAAATAAAACAAGCAAGTAATTAATCAGCCAACTGCATTCTTGAATTTGATAAATTCCTTCAACATCTCAACATTAAAATAAACCTTGGTGTATATATATATGTGTGTGTGTGTGTGTGTGTGTGTGCGTGTGTGGGTGTGTGTGTGTGTGTGTGTGTCTTGACCGCGAAGCGATCAATACGTTATTTTGATGGTAAAATGCGCACATTCAATAATTTTGTCAAATAAAATCATGAAGCCCCATCTGCCCATAGCTTTTACTAAAACTATGTGAAGTTTTAATAAATCGACATGTAAAGTAAATAAGAAATGTGATCATTTCAACCCATATTTGACCAAGCAGCCCTATCTTAAATGCACAATATCTTAACCTGTTCAGTTTGTAGTTTCCCAGCGTGATTAACTAGCTACTTTGTTAGGAGTTCAGCTAGCAGGAGCTTCATCTACAAAATAACGTACAGAAATATTCTTTTACTTACCGAAAAAAATGGAGCAGAGACTTCTTAGACGGTCTGTTAGTGCAATCAGTACCACAGCAAGCCATCTGTGTCCAATAAGTGCACGATTTATATCTAAACACTAATAAAGTTTACAGATACAACTGATGCTCAAGTTCAGAGAAAGTAAATGGCCAAAGTCTTAACGTGAGGGTCAGGCTGAAGGCCTTCCCTGGAGCAAGCATGGGGGGGTAAGCAGTCTATGGCGGCAAGCTGCTAGCCACCGTTAGCCACCAGCCTTAGCGCTGACGGCTCATCCGAGACCTGTCAATCAAAAGGACACGCCCCTAATTATTCATAATTTTAAGATTAAATTATGTCTAAACGGAAGAGTTGTCATGACTATGAACCTGACCTACTAAACCTAAAATGGTTTTTTGAACCAGGCTGTAAAGATGTTTATTTCTGCTGTGAAGTTGGACTTTTTAACATGGGAGTCAATGGGAAATTGCTCCTTTCTGGAGCCAGCCCCCAGCGGATGAGGGGTGAACTGCAATTTTTGTTACTTCCGGGATGCCCTCAATTCTGAGCGGCGGAGTTTGCCCCTTGGATTTGAGCAGGAAAACTGCTGTTCTGGCTGCACGTTAAGATCTGGGGAATTCCTAAAATCTGGCAACTGTGGAAAATCAGACACCCCAATGGTCATTAACTTAGATACTACACCCATTAAGAAAATGTTTAGATTTGAGGACTCTACCAGTTTTCTGCCCTGTGGAAGCAACATGAGTAAGAACAATAAGCTACCAGTCTTTTTCATATGAGGAAATATTCTGGATAATAAATGATGGCTTACAAATGTTAGGAAAAAAGTTATACTCCTCACAAGGGAACGACCAAGTCACAAATTAGCTAGTGTTTGCTATAATATACAGTGGAGCAAAAACGTATTTGGCAGCCAGCGGCTGTGCAAGTTGTCCCACTTAAAAAGATGGGAGAGGTCTGTAATTTTCATCATTATAGAATGTTAAAAAAAATCCAGGAAATCACATTGCACGATTTTTTAAGAATTTATTTGTATAGTTGTGCAGAAAATAAGTATTTGGTCAATAACAAAAGTTCATGTCAATACTTGGATTGAGGTCTGGAGACTGGCTAGGCCACCACAGAGCCTTCAAATGCTTTTTATGTAGTCACTCCTTCGTTGCCTAGGTGGTGTGTTTGGGACCATTATCATGCTGGAAGATACGGCCACATTTCATCTTCAATGGTCTCACTGATGAAAGGAGGTTTTTGTCCAAAATCTCACGATACATGGCCACATTGATCCTTTACTTAATACAGATCAGTCATCCTATCCCTTTTGCATAATGTTTCCACCCCCATACTTCACAATGGGTATGGTGTACTTGGGATGTAACTCAGCATTATTCTCCCTCCAAACATTGCAATTGGTGTTTATATCAAATAGTTCTATTTTGGTCAAATCTGACCACATGTTATTGTACAATCCCTACGCTGGATCCTCCAGATGGTCTGGCAAGCTTTAGACGGCCCTGGACATGTGCTATCTTAAGCAGGGGGACCTTTCGAGCATTGGAGGATTTTAATCCACGACGATGTACTGTGTTACTAATAGTAACCTTTGTTATGGTGGTCCCAGGTCTCTTCAGGTCATTGACCAGTTCTCCCCATGTAGTTCTGGGCTGGTTCCTCATCGTTCTCAAGATCATGTGAACCCCACGAGGTGAGATCTTGCATGGAGCCCAAGGTCGAGGGAGAGTGTCAGTGATCTTGTATTTATTCAATTTTCTAATAATTGCTCCCACAGTTGATCTCAATCAATCAATTAATCAAACTTTATTTATAAAGCGCTTTTCATACAAAATTGCATCACAAAGGTCTTTACAGATTAAAATGACCCCACAAAACTACATTCCCATCCCTCCCCCACAGATTTAAAAGCATGGTCACAGTTATAACCCCCCCCACCCCCACAGCAGCAACCGAGGCACTGACACAGGGCGCCGAGTGGAGGCAAGGCCGAGACCCCCACCTCCACCCAAGTTCCACCTGGAGAGCAACCCAGGCAGCTACAGCCGACCACCGCTCCCAGGGCAGAGGGCTCCCACAGAGGAAACACTGGAACGGGGATTAAGATAACAAATTAAAATATAAAAATTAACAGTAAATAAGTATGAGATTAAATAGTAAAACACTAATCAAATTTAGAATCATTTAGTGTAAAACATTGATAAAGTTTAATCGGATAAAACATGCAGAGCAATTAAGCAGATACTAATAAATAAAAATCAATTAAAAGCTAGACTAAAAAGGTGAGTCTTGAGCCTACTCTTAAAAACGTGAACGTTCTCTGTGGCCCTGAGGACCTTAGGCAGCCTGTTCCAGGGGTGAGGGACATAAAACTGGAAAGACGCCTCGCCATGAGTGTGTGTCCTGACTTTTGGGATGACAAGGAGACGGCTGCCAGAGACCGCGAAGGTTCATATAGTCCTTAGAAAGCTCCCTGGTGTCGGCCATGGTGGAGGTTGGAGTCTGACTGTTTGAAGGTGTGGACAGGTGTCTTTTATACAGATAGCGAGTTCAAACAGGTGCCATTAATACAGGTAACAAGTGGAGAAACAGGTCTCTGAGGGCCAGAATTCTTCCTTGTGTGTAGGTGCTAAATACTTATTTTTCACATCATAATACAAATTAATTCTTTAAAATTCATGCAATGTGATTTCCTGAATTTTTCTTTACATTCTGTCTCTCACCGTTGAGGTGTATCCTCTTAAGTGGGACAACTTGCACAATTGGTGGCTGCCAAATACTTTTTTTGCCCCCCTTCTGTCTGTCTGTCTGTCTTGTCAGGCCTGGAAATTAGAAGGATAAATGTAGACAAATAGCTTTCCTAAGAGCAACTACTTTAAATTGTTGTCACGTCGCTTTACTTCGGTGTTCATGATTTTAATGCTGTCAGATCACAATTCACTGAGGGCCTCCAGTAACTACAACATATTTGTGTCTTGATTACATTTCAGCCAAGGTAATCCCTCAGATGATAACAACTGGCCTTTGAAATGTTCATGTAAGTCTGCAGGACCTCATGCTCAGTCACTGAACTGCTGCTCAATCGATGGGGATCTTTAATAGCAATTTCCAGGCACTCTGATGCTATTGATTTCAGTCGACAAACATTTCACTTTGATCATTATGATCCTGGGCTTGTAGCACACTTCCTGGGGATTCTCCTTGTGAGAGGCTTACGATTGGTCTTCAAATGGCAATCTAGTGATGACTGCCCCATTGACTGCACTCGTCCTGAGCAGACAGAAAAATTGAACTGCATTTGAGCAGATAAGGTACACAAACAAGTTAACATTTATGAAAAATTGAGCACTTAGTGGCTACTTAACTTTAAGAACATGTCTCCAAAATATTTCTCCCATTCCCACTGTGTGCCAGAAATGTGGTACCAGCTTGAGACAGTTTTTTTTTAATCTCCATTCCTAAAATGGTTCATTAATTTCTTATTCTCTCATTGGTAAGCCTCTTTCTTGGGCATACAAATGTGATATGACGAGAGGAAGAACACAGAGAGAACTCTGGAGACTAATTAGAAGTCCTCAAACTTGAAAATCTGTTCAAAGTCTTGTTGTTGCCAACACATAGGCACGGTGACCTGGGGTCTCATTTAATGTTTCTAAGTATCTATTAATGTTCCTTGGGTTGTGTTTAGAGCTGGAGAGGGGCAGGAGAGGGAGCTGATGGATGAGAGACATTAGATGCCCGGCAGGCACTGAACTCTAATATGATGCAGTCATATGGCTATTTTTTTTCTTTGCTGTACTTCATTACATTTCTTTTTGGTGGAATAAGTTTCTATTTAAATAATTTATTGTTCCCTTTTTTCTCAGTTTTTTCTCTTAAAATCAATCGTTGCTGTCTTCCCAGAGATAAGCATGTCTTATTAATGTTAGATCTTTATCATGCCAGGAGGTCCCCCAGCACTGCTGCTGAGTGTGCTGATAACTGACATTTTCTCTAGATGAGCATATTTATCATTCTATCAGTGTCCACAGGAGGCCCCACAGTTGACCATACCCATACAATTTCCTAAAAAAGAAGTCAGAACCTTTGCACTGTGTATCCAGTATGTCATCCACTATTCATGTTTTCACGTGAGACGAAAAAGTTTGGTTCTTAAGGGAGGGCGGATGGATTTCCATTGCAAAGCAAAGCATTGAGCAGAATGAATACCGGATGAATGTGGGCTTTTCAAAGTGTGATATGCACAGAGTGACCTTTAAATACTACCTCTTTTTTTTAGCTGACTCAGGAGGTGCTTTTCAGCTTCATTTCGGTATACAGAGTTATTTTACAAGCAAGAATACACAAAGTACCAGAAGAATCTACTGCAGCTGACGGTGATAATAGAACATAAGAATGACAGCAATACCACTTTCACCATAATAATTTGCATTTATATTACTCAATTGGAAGATTATGACCTTGAATTGTGTCAGTCTTTCCTGATGTAATAATGTAGATTTAGACTGATGTAAAAATCAATAAGAGTTGTAAATATTGTTTGTGAAGCTCATAACTGGCTATTAGTGACTGTGATGCTATTGCTACAATGCAAATGTGCAGTTTTCTGCAATTCAATATTTTCACTTGAAAAAAAATCCAAGATTAAATTTCAATGTATTTTATTGGAATTGTATGTGATAAACTAACACTAAGTATTGCAGAATTGTGAAGTAGAAGAAGGATACATGGCTATAAAAGAAATCTACAGATAAAAATCAGAAAATTTGAATATGCATTTGTGTTCAACTCCCATGAGTCAGCACTTTGTAAAATCTCCTTTTGCTGAATTTAAACCTCCAAGTCCTTTAGTGTGTTTCTAGCAGCTAAATAGTCTCAGTTTAGGTCTGAACTTTTTCTGGGCAGTTTTAATGCATGAATATGCTTCAACACATCAAATATAGCTTCAGCTGTATTTTGTATGTATGCTTGTATGACTCCTGCTGGAACGTGAGTGTCCACCCCCGTTTGATGTATATTGTTGTTTCCTCCAGGCAGAGTTTTGCATGTGGTACAAAAAGTAAAATTTAGATCTCATCTGCCCAGAAAAAACTTTTGCTTATGTTAAGGCTTAAGGAAATAATAGACTTCAACAAATTCTACCAGCTTAGCTGTGAATCTCTGCAGCTCCTCCAGAGTTGATATAGGCCTCTAGGCTACTTCTCTTATCAATGCTCACCTTGCCTTGCTGTTTTTTTAAATGGACTGCTACAGGTTAGCTATACCATATTCTTTCCATTTTTAGATAATATTTTGAAAGAATGACTGAGGATGGGATATTGTTTTTGTAACCATACTTTTAACTTATGCACTACTGGTGAACTATTAAATTCAATGGATCTTGTGTATTTTACCTTCCATCTGACAATGCCAAACACATATCCTATTTTCTATGTGGTTTATGGCAGTTTGTTGGCCAACAATGCACAGAGATATTGTGGGTATTAAATCAGGTATTGCGACTTCTTGGGTTCTTCACTCTTCCTCCAGACTCTGGAAATTCAATTTCCAATAAATAAATAGATAAATAAATAATTAAATTCTGTTTATTTATATAGCTCCCAGGAATCGATGCAGACATGAAGGAGATCGGAGCCAAGACGTCCAAAGGACCCCCAGAGCCCCAGGCGGACCCGGGCGGGGCCGACCGCATCCCCCAGGGGTGTGAGAAGACCCCTAGCCTCTGTCCTCCCGCTCGAGTATGGTGTTGATGCGTGTTGTTATAATGTGTATTTAAAACAGAGGGGTGGGATGTGGGGAAGGCAGCCACACATCCCCCAACCCCCACCCCGAGCCCTCAGTGTCTATATTTGGTTTAACAGTGGGCACCGGCACCAGAGGTGAAGCTGATTGAACCGCTCCCCCTCTGGATGCCGAAGAGTGTGCCCACCCCAAAGTCCCTACATGTGTGTCGCATGAAAATGTTACAAGTGGGAGTGTCTAAGTTGTACATTAAAATTGGGACCCAGGGCGCCATATGATAGCGAGGAGGGAAACCCCTCCTCGCACCCCAGTGATGTGCCCATGCCCCAAGACCCTATATGAGTGGTAAAGTGATGGAGCGGGTGGACAGAGGTGTTCGGGGATGGGGAGGGAAGGACTGGGAGACAAAATGTCTTCCCAGGGAGCCAGCTCCCCCACTGACCCCAATAGGCACCGCTGTTCACCGGGATCCACCAGGGGAGGGAGGCCATGGCACGTTCAACCCGGGGCCCACGGACACAGCACCACCAAGCCCCACGGACCCCAAGGCAGTCCCCCCCAGCCCCATCCCAGAAGGAGAACTAAACCCACCCTGACATTCGCTCTACTATTAGAACACAAAAGACACTAGACACCCAGGTTGAGTTCGACCCCCTCCAGCACACCCCTCCCCCCCGTCCAAGTGCCCTCGTAGGGGGAGAGCCCCTGTCGCTAGTTAACAATAGCCTGCCCGCCAGCAAAGGAGGCCCCCAGCGCCACCTGCGCATCGGAGGTCCCCGCAGCCCAAACCCCCGTGATGTACCTGCCCAGACCAGGAGCAAAGCGATGAACTGGGCGGCCGACCCACCAGGCCGACATCCACCAGCCCCATTCCCTTGTGGAGCGACCACTGCTGCTCAATGACCCGGCAGGCAACCAAACCCGGCGCCCCACCCACCTGCCCTGCACACCCACTACCCGGCCAGTCCACCCGCAGGTCCGACCAAACCCGGGCAAATGCCCGACCCCAGCGCCCCGCAACGCATAAAGACCAAGACCCAGGAGCTAAGTCCAGTGCGAAAAAGAACTGATCAGGCCCAGAAATGCCACCCAGCTGCCGCGACCACCAGCCAGGCACCCCAACCAGCAAACAAGGTGAGACGCCATACAGGGACCGGCGATGACAATGGGCCCAGAGAAAAAGAGAGAGGCGGCCGTGCATGCCGGCCGGCCCCGATCCCCACAGGCAACAGAGACCCCACGCCGGCTGACCCCCAGCCAGGACCACAGCTAGTGGGTGCGGCGCTCCAGAGCCCCGAATCCCCAGAATCACCCCAGACCCTACCCAGGCGCAGCACGGCCACCAGGCCAGTAACCCATGTCCGTCAGTGCAACCCCACTAAGGCACCGCATGCAGCCATCAGGATTTACCACCCAAAGCCACCAAAGCCCAACCCCAGGTTGGGGCCACAACGTCCAGCGCCCCGTCTGCCCAGTGATCCCACCCCCAGGGATCCCCCCCAGGCGCCTCCAACCCCTAAAACCCCCACATCAGCAACAGTATCCCAAACAACAAAACCAAGTGCCCCCCACCCCTACTAGGTGATGGAGCCGATCAAAGGAGCCCAGAGAGATTGTTCAGATATGGAGCCAGAGGCCATCTCAAGACCAATATGGTCCAACAAGAGATTTCTATACTGATTAATATTAAGAGCCTTTTTATTTTTCCAGTTCAGGAGGATAGTTTTCTTAGCAATGCATAAGGCAATGTGAACCATTAGAACTGACTTTGTGTCCATGGTGACATCATTTAAATCTCCTAACAGGCAAACTGAGGGAGATGGTGGAATGTTACATTTCAGACACTTTGATAAGTCCTCACATATCTAGCACCAACATTTCTTAACAGGTGGACAGAACCAAAGCGTATGAATATAAGTATCTGGTATATTGCTTGTGCATTGTAAGCAGGTATTAGACAACGTAAAACCCATCCTAAACATCCGTTGACCTGTATAGTGTACTCTATGAAGGATTTTGTATTGTATTAATTGCAAATTAGGATTTTTTATTATTTTAAAGGTTCTTAAATATATCTGAGACCAGACGTTTTGGTCAAAGTTGGCTAATAAATCCACCTCCCATTTTGAAATAGGGATGGCTATTGATTCATCTAATGTAGATAAAGTTTTGTATGTTTTAGACTGCAATTTGGGGGGGTTGGGATTAAGAAAATCTAAAACTCTTGCTGGAATTTGTAATTCAACTGTATTGAGCCTAAATTTACCTTTAATAATAGATTTAATTTGTTGATATTCTAAGAATTTGTTTTTATCAATTCCATATTGTGTAATTAATGTATCAAATGGGATAAAGTCTGTTCCTTCAAATATATGTTCCAGGTATTCAATTCCATTGCACCTCCAGTCTGGAAAACTTATCATACATTTTTTTTGCAAGATGTCGGGTTATTCCAGATGGGTGTATGTCTGCATGGGATTATTGTGGACTCTGTCATTTTTAGAAACTCCCACCATGCTGTCAGAGAGGAGCTGATATTTATGCTTTTAAAGCATTCATGTCGTTTTATATTTGAGCTAATAAATGGTAGGTCTGAAAGTTTTATCTTATTGCATAGTGTCTGTTCTACGTCTATCCAGGACTCATCTAGGTAGCTATGTTTTAACCATCTTGAGATGTATTGGAGCCTGTTGGCTAAGAAATAATGATGGAAGTTTGTTAGATCTAGACCTCCTTTTTCTTTAGTCTTCTGCAGTGTTTTTAAGCTGAAACGTGGGGGTTTATCTTTCCAAAGAAATTTAGAGACAGAGGAGTCCAGAGATCTAAACCAGTCTAGTGATGGTTTACTTGGGATCCTTGAGAATAAGTAGTTGATTCTGGGCAAAACCATCATTTTTATTGAAGCAACTCTTGCCATAAGTGATATGGGTAGGGATTTCCATCTAGCAAGATCATCTTCCATTTTTTTTTAAAGTGGGATGTAGTTTAGCTTTATTAAATCTGCCAGTCTTGGTGAGACATTGATACCTAAATAAGTAATATTCCCTGACTGCAGTTGCGTATTAGTTGGATTCTGGACAGAACAATTGATTGGAAGAACTGTAGATTTTAACCAATTTATAGAATAATCTGAAACATTTGAGTAAGAGTTTAAAAACCCGATTACCTGAGAGACAGAGGTTTGTGAATGCTGGAGAAAAAGTAATACATCATCTGCATAAAGACTGATTTTATGTTCTATGTTATTGCATTTTATGCTTTTAATATTGTGAGGTTGCCTGATTGCTGCAGCTAGTGGTTCAATAAAAATAGCAGACAGAGAGAGGTACCAGACAGGGATGTCTGGTACCTCTCTGAAGATAAAACCTAGATGATTTTTGGTTATTAGTCCTGATACATGCTGTTGGTGAACTGTATAATATTGTCAACCAGTTTATAAAATAATTTCCAAAGACAAATTTATGTAAGGTTGCAAATAAGAATTTCAAGTTAACTCTATCAAATGCTTTTTCTGCATCTAGAGATAATATATTAGTTTTAATGTTTTTACAGTAAGAAAAATCTATTAAATCTATTAGTCTACGTGAATTTGTGGATGAATGTCTCCCTTTAAGAAAACCAGTTTGATCAGGATGTATTATAAGAGGGGTTACTTTCTCTGTCCTTTGCAGATTATTTTAAGATCAACATTAATCAGGGATATGGGACGATAGCTGGTAGGAAACAAGGGTCTTTACCTGATTTTAGTAGAAGACTAATGCAGGCAGAATTCATATTTGGTGGAAGTCGGCCCTTTTCCTTGGTTTCCTACAGCATTCTGTGGAATGTTGGTGCCAGAATATTACAGAATTCTTTGTAGAACTCTGCTGGAAATCCATCTGGGCCTGGAGTCTTTTTATTGGGCATGCTTTGGAGGGCCTCCTGGAGTTCAGCCGCTGTTAGTGGTGAATCCAGGGCCATCGCTTGACTTTCAGATAATTTAGGTAGTGTTATGTTATCCAAAAATTGTTAAATTTCATGATCTGATGGGTTTATCTCTGGTGAGTATAAAGCCTTGTAAAATTCTTTAAAGGTGTTGTTTATTCTTCCAGGATCATATACTGTATACCCGGTCTGATCTTTAATAGCAGATATAGTTGTTTTTTCTTTATTAATTTTAAGCTGGTTAGCCAAAAATCTACCTGATTTATTACCTTGTTCAAAGTTTTCTATCCTAAATCTTTGAATTAAGAACTGGGTCTGTTTATTAATGATTTCATTTAATTCTAGCTTTGCTTTGCGGATTTTGCCTAGTCTCTCCTCATCTAGAGAACCTTCTAATGAATTAATAGTTTCTTCTAATTCCTGAATATGTTTTTTTTTCCATTTTCTTTTTATTTGATGAGAATTAAATTATTTTACCTCTAATCACAGCTTTCCCTGCCTCCCAAAGAATGGATGGTGACATACCATGTAGGTCATTATATTCCAAATAAGAAGCCCACTCTTTTTCAAAATATTTAATAAATTCTTTATCCTTAAGTAATGATATATTAAATCTCCAATTTTTGCTTTGAGGCGTTTCTGTTTTATTTACTAAAGTTAGAGAAACGGGAGAATGATCGCTAACAGCTATAGGGTGTATCTCAGTGTCTGAAATGTCAGTCAACAGTGAGCTGCTGACTAACAAATAATCCAGTCGAGAATACGAATGGTGGACATTTAAGAAGAAAGTATATTTTTTGTCATTGGGGTGACAAAGTCCTCTTCAAACAAATGAATGTCGTGTGACTCGTGGGTACAGAACTTATCAAGCAGGGTTGGCTAAAAAAGTGAAAGTTGTTTTTTTTTATTGCACACTATTTTTAATCAAATTCAAGAAAAATGACAGCCCAATCATTAATTTTAAAATGTTTGGCTGCCGTTGTGACTAGGACATATGATATGCAACACAACCAAATGAAAAGCAGCAGAATTAGATTTGATATATTGCTGAAATAAATCCTATCGGGGAAATGCATTTTGAATGAGATCAGTCTAACTGCATTTGATACACTTCATTTCATCCTCATCTGTCAAGTTCAACGTCAGATGATGGAAAATGTGCACTGCTTAATGAAGGCAGCGTGACAACTTTTGAAGTCTGAATGGCATTTAAATGAGTGCAGGTCACTTTGTTTTTGTTTTTTACAATAGAATAGAAACAGCAATGTTTTGGGTTGGCAGGTCACTGAGTTAGCAAATCCTAACAAATCTAATTAAGATCTGCTGACTTTATGTAATATACATAAAGCTATCTCTTTGCATACAAGATTAGATTTTAATTTTAACTTCTGATATTCACTGTTTTATGATACAATTCACTTGATTACTGTATCGTAAAACAATGTATGTTAGACAAGTGTGGCTCGTGGGTGGAGTAGTTGGCTTGTAATCTGAGGGTTGTAGATTCCATTCCGTCTTCCCCCTGTCACATGTCGATGTGCCCCTGTGCAAGGTACTTAACCCCAGGTTGTCTACCAAACTGCACATCGTGTATAAAGGCGTGTGTGTTTATAAGTGCGAATGGGTGAATGTGGCTCCAGTGTAAAGCGGTTAGAGTGGTCAGTATGACAGGAAAGCGCTATATAATTGCTGTCTGTTTACCATTACAAAAATCAAATGTAACACTTCCTATAGATCAAATTAATTGAAATAACTGGGCTTAAAAAATAAGTCTGTGCACAGATCTACAATAATAGGGGTGTTTATGTAAAGAACCTGCTTTGTTGGTGATGAGCTAAAGGAGAAGATCTTACTGTGGACACAGAAATAAACAGCTTCGGGGCAGTTTGCCCCCTCGACAATTGGTAATCCCTTTTTTGTATCTATGGATTGCTATTTCCTACCTTCATTTCACATCTGCAAACAAACCATTTCATATATTTGTACTTGAACCCTTGAATCAGTCTATATTTTATTTTAATGAAATTTCTTTATGAATCACTGAGATAAAACGCTGCATACAATTTAATTTAATAATCTCTGAATACTTGTACTCTATTCTCCTTTATTTCAATTCTGATCTGTATTTGAACCAGTTGAGTCTTAAAATATGACAGATTAAGGTTCCAGAAAAAACCAAAATAACTCTGTCATGCTAATGGAGATTATTTATTTAGTCTACTTAACTGGCTGCTGAAGGAGGAGCAGCCTCTCCTGACCTCTAGCCCTATTCTCATTTTTTATTTTCATTTCTTAGTTTTTCTTAGCTTTTATATTAGTTACTTTATACACCCAGCCACTGGAGTCACTGTATTAGACTGGATCTCTTTCTTGGATTACTTTCTGAAGGACTGTGGATTACCAAAATGGCATTTTGCTCCAGAGAATTGAAACAATCGAGACAAAGTTACACCATCTTCAGATTAATTTTGTACTGGATATGGAAATGAGACAACTTTACCGATGACTACACACAGGGAGGAAGAACCTGGCAGCCCAGTGTTACCTCAGTCCAACAGTCTCACACAGAAGCCACAGAACAACGCTACTCCTCCAACCAAAAGGCGTTTAACGGGTAGAACATTCCATTCCAAATTTTACGAAGACTGGGCAGCTTTCAAGCGCACTAAATCGACACCTGCTTTCCCTGCCCCCAGGAACAATAGAACAATAGATATTAAATAAGAGGGGCCCCAGAAGGGAGCCCTGGGGCACCCCACATGTGATTTCTGTTCGTTCTGATGAAAAGTTTCCTATTTGTGTGTGCTTCTTGCTTTATTGCTTTTTTTACTTTATATGCTTGTCTGTGTTTTACTGCTAATTTTATTTTATCCCCTAATCAAGTAAAGCACTTTGAACTACTTTGTTTTTGAAAGTGTGCTATACAAATAAAATTGAATGCCTTGAATATTGAAAAAATGAAGTCCCTGTTCTTTAGGTATGACTCAAACCAGCCAAGTACTGTACCAGAGAGTCCGACCAAGCTCTCCAGTCGGTCTAATAGCATATCATGATCAACATTGTCAAATGCTGCACTGAGGTCCAAAAGTACCAGAAACAAAAGACTGGGCTGGGCAGAATTAATCTTAAATGAGAAAAGGACTAACTCTGAAGTAACTAAGGAGGAAAGAGATCTATGAAAATAAGAATAAAGGAACTTAAGAGAAACTCAAATAAAAGCACTAATAATCGGGAAATAGAGGAGAGAAACAGAACAGAAGAAAGAGATTCGAAAAGGAAAATAATAAAGAGGGAACTGGAGTAAAACAGAAATAAGAGGAAAATGATGAAATAAGGAGAACTAATAAAAGATCAAAGTAACCCAAAAACAACGAAACAAATGTATATACACCTAAGGATAAGACAGGAAGTGAAAACATAATAGATAGAACTTAGAATCACCAAACTATAATCCTAGAGCAATACATAACAAAACTAACCTCAAGAAAAACAAATGATAAGATAAACTACACAAAATGAAATAACTGGAAACTCAAAACAGAAACAGCTAATGACATCTGGCTACATGAGTCAAAACACAACTAGCAAGTTTTGTGGTTTCATGAAAATCACAGACATTTTTGTTTTATGTTGATGTATGCACATATGTGTGTAGTGTATGATGTCATGTTTTTGATTTACCCGATTTTCCAATTTCACAAAACCTAAACAACATTCTTTTACTTCTCTCAAACAGAATGTCTGTAAGCCACTTTTTTTTATTAAATGAAGGCCACCTGGCACCTGATAGTCTTCATAATTTTGCCAATCTTGCAATCAACAATCCACACTCCCATCTGTTGTGTTGCAAAGAGACCTGAATAAAAAAATGAAGGTCTTGATGTACCAGCCCAACTACGTTCCGAACCTCACCTGCGGTCATGATATATGGATCCTGATGGAAAAAAACAAGATACTGAAATGACTTTGGAAATTGTGCTACATAATACTGCTGAATGTTCTTCAAAAATATCCTTAGTGCCTCACAGCAATATGCAGTTGAGAAAAAAAAACCCAACTCATTCCATAATCTCCATCACCAACAGCCACGGACATATTCATCATGAGCTTACGCATCCAATAGAAGATTTTGTTTTTCCCATGTCTGAGAAACAAAATCAGATTATGAATCTGTGATATAACACTTCATTTGCATGACCCTCATTTAACCCTGCATTTACAAAATTGTAGAGCATCAACATTCTTAATGTTTTGTCGCAATTCATGCTGGCAGTCAAACTTTATTATATACTGTTTTTTGATTATAATAAAAAAGGCTATGCTCAGATATCCCATACACATAGATCACACACTCAACATCTGGCATTCATTGGCCTAATTAGTGCAAGTAATGAGATGCTAATGTTGACACTCATACTCCATGCATGAGCGGCCAAATTCATGTGAAACAGAACTTTATGACAAAACTAATAAATAAAATATTTTAGTGATAGTAAACACTGGGTAACGGAAGAAAACAAGATCTAGAGGACCATGGGGCTCGTTGATAAACAGTTTTTTTTTTTTTGCATAATAATGCCTCTATCTGAAGGATAGCTTTGTTTGCCCTGCTGGTTATTGGTTTATGTAGAGAGTGATGGACCATTTCATTTGCTCAGCAGTAATTAAAGCACAGAATGAAGAGGCCTTTGATAATTTATAGTGTCCAGTTCACTTTGTTTAATTATTTAGCAAAGAAATCAACCATAGAGTATTAAAATAATAATTCTAAAAAGTTTATGTAAAACTGTATTTGCTTAAAATACAGTGTAATGAATAGATGTAGTAGATTTTTGATTAACAGGTCTCGTTAGATATCAGTTAACTACACTTTCTGGAACATATTTTAGTTCAGAAATGTAAAAAAGATTAGACATTTCCCTCAAAGACAGACTGCTGAAGGAGGAGCAGCCTCTCTTTGTCTCTCTCTCCCGATCCTCCCCTCACTTTATTTTCTTTTCTGTTTGCTTTTCTTGTTTTCTTTTCTTAACTTTTTCTTAGTTACTTTATCTACCCAGCCTCTGGAGTTACTGCATTGGACCGGATCTCTTCTTGGATTACTTTTTTATGGACTTACAGAATTGAGGGCATTGAAACAAAGCTACGTCGTATGGAAATTAATTTTGATCTCCACGCTGATTATGGAAACGACACAACTTTACAGTTGAATACACACACGGAGGAACAGCTTTGGCCAGCTTTAAAACACACGGAGCTTTAAAACGCACGGAATCATCAACCCCAACCCGTTCTCCGAGGAAGAAAAAACAAAGGAAACTCCAGCACAGAGAAAGCCCTGAAGCCAGACCTGCCGCTTCTGCTAAAAGTAAACAATAAGGTTTCAGCAAAAAACAAGAGATATTTCTCCACCTGGAATCCCGCTGAAAAACAGATTCGCAGCCCTGAGTTCCCCGAAAGATGACGCAGCCCCCTGGACCAGTCAAAGCCACCAGGAGAAACCCAGCCACATCAAACGGACACATAAAGTAAGAGCCCCCCCAGCAAAGATTGTTAACATACAAGACGGATCAATTAATGGAATTTAGGCTTTTTGTAGCAAGAACACCGGAGTTTACAGCTGCTACAAAAATACAGTGAGAGAAATATCAGAAAAAATCCAGGAAATCTTGGACCAACATCCTGCTTTGGAAAAGCTCGTCATTCACGCTGGATCAGCAGATATCGCGATGAGACAATCAGATATTCTGAAGAGAGACTTTTCTGATCTCCTACAGAGACTTGATGGACTTAACGTAAACATCCTCATCAGCGGACCAGTCCCTGAAGGGAATGATGAAAGATTTAGCAGACTCCGCATGCTCCATAAATGGTTAAAGAAACATTCAGCTGAGAAGTCATTCACATTTATTAATTATTTCAAAGTATTTGGAAGTGCTTATCATCTGTTCAAAGCAGGCCAACGTTATCTTAACAAGGCCGGAGTAAGGCTGTTGGCAGCAAACATTTTTTCTCAAAATCAGAAAGCAAAACACTTGGTCCCAAAATCTGACCTTGAGGCGCCCATGGATATCAGAGAACAAAAACAGCAAGTCATGATGACACCATAGGACCGAACAGATAAACAACTATCAGAGATTAAGTCTTCATCTTCCTGTGACTCAGCCACATCAAATAAGTCTCACTTTAGAAACTTTACAAATAGACTGAACGAGCAAATCAAATTTGGGACACAATTAACACCTAAACTTACACCAAACTGCTGGGACCAGTGTCAATACGCCTGGAAGCTTCCCCCCACTGATTATTACAGATATTTGATATTTGAGGGGACCGGGCAGTAAATCTACCCCTACCGTCTCCCAGAACTCGCCCGGCACCCCTGAGTTCAGGATTTCAGTGATTATCACCAGCAGGAAACATAAACCGTTAACCACACGCTCTCATATTAAACAAAACCTCAAATTGATAACCTGTCAGAAGGTTCAGCTGCCCATCATCACAATACTTAAGTTAGCTTTATTAAACATTAGATCTCTATCCGGGAAGCCTTTTCTTATCAATGACTTCATCACTGAGCATAATTTACATGCCCTTTTTTTATCAGAAACTTGGCTAGATGAAAATAACAAAACAACTGCATTGATAGAATCTACTCCTCCAAATTACAATTTCTTAAGCGAGAGCAGAAAACACAGACGAGGTGGAGGTGTAGCCACCATTTTTCACAACTCAGTGAACTTTAGAAAGGTAACCCTTGATTCTTTTGAATTCCTAGCCACCAAGATAAATGAGCCTAACAAAGCTTTATTTCTAAGTTTATATAAACCACCAAAACTTAACTCTAACTTCTTTAATGATTTCAATGACATTCTTTCTGTAATATGTATCGACTATGACCAATTAATCATTGTGGGGGATTTTAACATCCATACCGACAACCCCCAAGATAGACAAGCAAAAACATTAGATGATAGTCTCCACAACTTCGGCCTGACCCTGCATGTCAAACAACCAACACACAATAAAGGACACACTCTGGACTTAATTATCAGCAAAGGTATAAATATTTCCAACATCTCTGTAATAATATTGCATTATCTGACCATTTCTGTATTTTCTTTGAAAGTACCATCAAATAAGTGTTTTCTAGGGGGACAGTTCAGTAGAAACCTTTAAACACCACATCCCCCTCATCTCCCAACTCAAACCCAGTAAATAAGCTGGTAGATAATTTCCTTGCAAAAATCTCAGACATCATGGATTCCATTGCTCCAACTAAAGTGAAAGTAGTCTCAGGTAGAAAGAAGTCTCAGTGGACAAGTAATCCACTGGTACGTAGTGAAAAAAGGGAGTGTCAACGAGCCGAGAGAAAATGGCGGAAAACTCGACTCCAGGTTCACTGTGAGATCTATAAAGAGAGACTGAATAGATATCAGCTAACTATAAAAGAAGCTAGGGAATCGTTCTTTTCTGACATTATCAACAGAAACATTAATAATGCATGGACTTTATTTGCAACAGTGGAAAGACTAACTAATCCTTTAGTGACAGTAGCCCCAGAACTAAACTCTACCAGGGCCTGCAATGAATTTGCCAGCTTTTTCACTAAAAAGATTCTAACAATTAGACGGTCAATCTGTACCTCAACATCGAACCCACAACCAGTGCCATCCCCAATCAACAACAATGTAGAGAAAATGTCTGAATTCCACGAATTAAACCAGAACAGCCTTGAAAAAATCTTTATCCAATTAAGCTCCTCCTCCTGCTGTCTTGATATCCTACCCACACCTTTTCTAAAGAAAGTTCTTCCTGTTATTGTGTCTGATCTTGTTTAAATAGTGAACTCATCCCTCCTGTCAGGTGTATTCCCCCAGGCTTTAAAAACAGCAGTTATTAAACCACTACTAAAGAAGAAGAATCTGGACAACACGTTAATGCAGAACTAGAGGCCGATCTCTAATCTTCCATTCATCAGTAAGATTATTGAAAAAGCGGTGTTTCAGCAGTTAAATAGCTTCATAACAATGACAAACCGTTTTGATGTTTTTCTCTGGTTTCCGTGCTCACCACAGCACTGAGACTGCCCTCGTCAAAGTATTCAATGACATCCGCATAAATACAGACTGTGGTAGAACCACAGTGCTGGTTCTGTTGGACCTCAGTGCAGCATTTGACACCGTTGATCATAATATTTTATTGGAATGACTGGAGAGCTGGGTCGGACTTTCTGGTACACTAATTGGCTGGTTTGAGTCTTACCTAAAGAACAGGGACTTTTATGTTTCAATAGGAAACTTTTCATCAGAACGAACAGAAATCACATGTGGGGTGCCCCAGGGCTCCATCCTGGGGCCCCTCTTATTTAATATCTACATGCTCCCACTAGGCAAGATTATAGCAACCAATAACATTAGCTACCATAACTACGCGGATGACACTCAGCTTTACATTACAATGTCACCAGGTGACTCTGAACCCATTCAAACCCTAAATCAATGCATTGACCAAATAAATGGTTGAATGTGCCATAACCTTCTCCAGCTGAATAGAAACAAAACTGAAGTAATTATTGTTGGACCCAAAGAGGAACGATCAAGAGTCAGCACACAGCTTCAGTTAATACAGCTAGAAACTAGTGATCAGGCACGATACCTAGTTGTAGTAATGGACTCAGACCTGAACCTCCAGGGTCACATAAAGGCAATAACAAGGTCAGCATTCTATCACCTGAAGAACATTTCTAGAAATAAAGGACTGATGTTGCAACAGGACCTCGAAAAACTCATCCATGCATTTATCTTTAGTCGGATTGATTACTGCAACAGCATCTTCACAGGTCTGCCTAAAAGTCAATCAGACAACTGCAGCTGATGCAGAACGCTGCTGCTCATGTCCTCACCAGAACCAGGAAAGTACATCACCCCAGTTCTAAAGTCCTTACACTGGCTTCCTGTAGCTCAGAGAATAGACTTCAAAATACTCCTACTGGTTTATAAATCTTTACATGGCTTAGCACCAAAATATGTTGAAGACCTGTTGTCACAGTACCAACCACCAAGACCACTCAGGTCCTCCAACTCTAGCCTACTAAACATCCCTAGACTTAGAACCAAACATGGAGAAGCAGCTTTCAGTTTCTATGCTCCCCTTATCTGGAAAAGACTTCCTGACGAGTCTAGAGCTGCTGAAACTCTGAACTGCTTTAAATCGAGACTAAAAACCCATTTGTTTAGAATTGCCTTCGATTAAATGATTGATGTCATGTGTATGAAATGTGTTCATGCTCTCTTTCTTTATTGATCTTTCTCTTACTTTATTGTGTATCATGTGTAATGTGTGTTTCTTTTACTTTTAATTTCCATTGTTTTTTTTGTTTTTTAAATCACCAAATCATGTAAAGCACCTTGAATTACCCTGCTGTTGAAAGTGTGCTATACAAATAAAATTGCCTTGCCTTGCCTATTAAATTCTAACTGTCCCCAGAGGACTGGGTTTTATAAAACTGATCTCTAAGGGTTATTCGCGGTAAGAAAGCTAGGTTAAAGACCAAACAGTTTTTTCATCAAAACATTAATGGAATTATTTAATTTCTGATGTGAAATATGGTTTGAAATTAAAAATTCTTGCTGTCAGTTTTGGGGGGCTGACATTCATACTTTTAGCATGATTGATGGATGGATGGATGGACATATAAACAGATGGATATAACTTTAAGAAAATAAAAGCAAAGTCTTGTAATGAAATCTATATAAATTTTTATTTTGTTTCTTCAGAGCTGGAATTTACTTAAATAAAATTCCATAGTTGTCCAGACTTTGCAAGACTGCATTGAAACCCTCCTGTGAAGGAGGAATAATTTAATATTAACCTAGAGCCTAATCAATAATATGAGATCAATAAAATGCATTTCTATAGTTTGTTAAACTTGTACAGAGATTGTCATAAAAGAGCATGTTCTACCAAAAGGCTTCAAGGACCTTTTTCCCAACTGTGTATTTTATACCATGCTAGGTGTGGACATCATCCAACATTTTGTTGCAGAACGTAAATTATCTGGTAGTTACACTGAAACCGGTGGTTCCACCATAGCCTAGGGTCTTTAAGATACACAGGTAGAAATATAACTCACAATATTGTAAAGTAGAAACCCCTTTGTTAATTACACAGGAGCTGGTTGCATTAAATAAATTGTACAAGTGATGGTTAAAAACATATTGCACTAAGAATAAATTTAATTTTCACCCATCACAGAAGAAGGTTGTTGATTTGAATTCAACCAGTTCAGTTTGAGCTGTTGGAGGTAAATATATAACTGACCCTTGTAGGCATGTTCATTTTAGAATAACCTTATATATGAACTTTCTATGCATTTATAGTTTTAATAGACATCTCTACCTGGGTGTATTGATAACAGCTGCTCAGTGTTACATCATCACTTGGACAAAGTACAACTTTAACTGACAGAAACAGACGTTTAATGTGATGTAAAATTTTGCAATAAAGTCCAAAGGTATTTGAAACAGTACTTAATTTATCCGTCAATGATTTTCCAATTATCCCTTTAATTCTGCATGCAGTCAATGTCTGCTTTTGCAGAAGCATTTATATGATTTTGTTTACTTTTTTAAGCTTTTTTAATCATCAAAGGCGTGCTGCAAACTTGATAAAAAATCAGCATATGGCACAATAATTTATAGACTGCAATTGGTTCCCCACTTTGTATGGGTGGGTCTTCCTAGTTTTGTAATTTCCTGCTTTATAAGATTTTCTGTATTCATGTTTTATTGTCGTGTTTTTTCAGTTTTGCATTCTACTCTCTACCCTAAGTTGGCCCTTTACTGATTCACATTTTCCTAATATGAATCATTAATCCCCTACACAACAAATATGGTTGCTTTTTTCATTCATTGTCTACTCAGTTACAATCTCTAATTCCGTGATGTGAATATTTTATTACAGTGCCAAGCTTTTGAGTTATTCCAGCAAAGCTTGAGTTTTTTTTTAATGTTAGACTCTTGTCCTTGTACCACTCCTCTGTTTCCAGTTAAAATTTTCATTTTTAATGAAAACTTTTCTTCAGATATGCAGTTTTAAGCTTCTATGCTATTGCAAATTGGATCAGTGATAATTTCATGGGGGGTTTTTTCAATAAAGAGGCTCCCAAATATTTAAGAGATAAATTACAGTAATTTTTATCGTATACTTTTAATATTTTAATACTTTTACTTTTCTAAGGCTAAATGTTCAGCTATTATAGGACATAACCTTTGGTTACATAATGAAAGAGCTGGTATAATTTTGCTGGTATAAAAACAGTGTGTTGTGACATTGTAGGTTTAAAGTGAGATTGGAGTGGTCAAAAAACAATACCAATGTTGGAATATGACTGATACAGAAATACAGAGAGATACAGAAGCACTGTGCTAGAATTCGATGTCTGCATCTTTAAATGATACAAAGGAATGACCAACTATAAGTTAAAGGTGACAATTTAGTCCATGGAAGATTTCCAATAATTCTAACACATCACTATAGATAAGTGTGGGTCCTCCCACAGGCTTAAGGAAGCTCAACATGAGCAAGTGAACTAAATTCAGCAAGTTTAACAAATTGAGCACACCAAACTTTACTCTTGTACTTTCCTAATTAAAAATTAGTTGAGCACGAATGCTTTTATAATACAAAACAAGTTGTAATTTCAGTTTTACTACAAGAATTTCGGGGCCATTTCAGGAACCAACAGAGTACCACTCTGGGGATTAGTACTCGGAAATGGCCCGGTGGAGTCGCCGGGTGGGAGCTGAGGCTAAGTCACGCTGATTGGTTGTAATTCAGAGGGAAATGAGCAGACGGCGCCGAACACCTGGCTGTGTAAAATAAGAAGAGTTGGTGGCTAAGCAGTTTATAACAACATAGCAAACTGAAACACACAGCAATCCCTGCTTCCTCTATGTCTATCTGTTGTTATTTCTGCTGCTGTGGGCGCCTTTTGGTGCTGATAAGTGACACTGCTCACTGTTGAGAGAGTTGTGAAATGCGTACATCTTAGCTAATTTCTTAAAGGGTCACTTTTGTATAGAGACACGACAGCTGAGAATAGGTCAGATAAAAGATCCAGTAAAATTACGCTGAAGTTCCAAAAATGCAGTTAGCATGAAAAAGTTACCCACTCCTTAGAGTTGGGAGTAATTTTAGCACAGAAGACAAAAAGGAATAAAACTCACGTTTCACTGCAGGCTATATAAAACGAGGACCGAGATGTCAGAAAAGGTAGAGGTCCAACTATCTTTCAGTGAAGAGGTTAACAAAAAACAAAAATAAATAACCTTTAAAAACTCGACCTGGCCTCATAGTACAAAATGTTTGAGGGCCACTGAAGAAACTCTGCCAGAGTAGGCTATGTAGATTATGGAGCAAGCACCTCTGTGTCCAGCAAAAAAATTACTGGCATTTTTATTCACTAAATGGATGGAAATGATGCGTATGAAACCACAAATAATTGTTTATTTGCAATTTTATTCATAATTTTCTCTATGTTCCCATACAGTTTTGAGGAGGGCCTCAGAATGTCACCTATTTGTATGTGGAGCTTAGTATCTAAAGTGAACAGATATTTCTGTCTTTTTAGATGTCCATTTTGCATTCATACTGAAATCAGGAAAATAACAACAAAAGGCAAATCACCAACTCATTGTGATTTTCTTTGACAATGTTATTATAAACTACCTGGGATCATAAGTAAATTAACACTCTTGATATGATATTCTTACTATTACATACTATTTTTCTATGTCAACTCAAATTCCTTTACTGTACAATACCTCTGAGTTTATAACAATTGGAAAGGCTTTCATAAGCACCTGGACTCAAGCTCTTACTTTAGCCTGTGCAGATCATTCCTGAAAGTGCAGCTGAACG
>OY747705.1:29815000-29927597 GCA_963556495.2 Valencia hispanica | reverse complement strand
ATGAATATTAAAAAGAGAGATCACATTTCTCCTGTTTTAGCTTCCCTTCATTGGCTCCCTGTTAAATCCAGAATAGAATTTAAGATCCTTCTTCTTACATACAAAGCCCTTAATAATCAAGCTCCATCATACATCAGAGATCTAATTGTTCCATATGTTCCTAAAAGAGCACTTCGCTCTCAGACTGCAGGTTTACTTGTAGTTCCTAGGATCTCTAAAAGTAGAATGGGAGGCAGATCTTTTAGTTATCAGGCCCCTCTCCTGTGGAACCAGCTCCCAGCTTTAGTCCGTGAGGCAGACACTGTTTACTTTTAAGGCCAGGCTTAAAACTTTCCTTTTGATAAAGCTTATAGTTAGAGTGGCTTAGGTCATCCTGAGCTATCTCTGTAGTTATGCTGCTATAGGCTTAGACTGCTGGAGGACAGACTTACCAATTTTCTTCACTCTGCTACTTCCTTTTCTCCTACGACTCTCCAGTTGTATTACAGTACATTGTGTTATTTTGACTGTTAACTTTGTTTTCTCTCAGTGTTTTTCTCCCCATCGAAGATATACCTGGTCTGGTATCCTGCTTGGCTGCAATGCCCTGTTGGACGGGGGGCATCGACTGGGATGATCCTCTCAGTAACTGAACATCCACTGTGTCCTGTTATCAACTTTTTACTTTCTGTAACATAGAAAGTTCTCTTATATCGGATCTTCTGTTCCTTCTGTGTTCTGCTCTGTCTTCTCAAACCCCCAGACGGTCGTGGCAGATGGCCGCTCCTACTGAGCCTGGTTCTGTTGGAGGTTTCTTCCTGTTAAAGGGGAGATTTTCCTCTCCACTGTCGCTACATGCTTGCTCAGTATGAGGGATTGCTGAAGGATTGCTGTGGTTGGAAATCTGCCCAACCTCACGCCAATGACTGACGCAATCTGCTGGGATTCCTTAAATAGGAAACTTTTTAACTGATTGGAATGTTTGTATAATTGTATTGAAATGACTTCTTGTTAAGTGCCTTGAGATGACATCTGTTGTGAATTGGCGCTATATAAATAAACTGAATTGAAAATTGAATTGAAATAGAAGCACATCAGCGGGCCTACATAAAAAAACCTGCAGTTCATTCCTATGGATCCCACCAGAGCACCACAGTGGGAGGCCCCTTTAACAAAGAGATGAACATTTTTAAATCCAAGATTGGGCCGATTCTGTGGGTAGCAAGACAGAGCAGACCTGATATCATGTGTGACATATCTATCTTGGCATCTAATACAAAAACATGCTACAATTAAAACATTACAGTGTGCAAACAAACTGATCAGAAAATTTAAATCAGAGGAAGTTACGCTTAGGTTTCAATACTTGGGTGACAACAATGCCGCATGTATAAAATCCCCTGCTATTTGTAATAGGACGCTATAGCTTTAAGAACTGACCACGTGCTCAATGCACGCTCCGCTCGTTAGGAGCCTCTGCCAAAGTGAGGAGGAGACGATGCTGTTCAGTAACCTGCTTGTTCTACAGCCTGTTTACTGTTATAATTCCTCTGTGTGCGTTGGTGAAACTGTAAGTATTACATAATATTCAGCACCTGTAAATATTTATGTCAAACATTGTTCCAGTTGTTAGTTTTGACAAACTGCCTGTGTACTCTATAATTATTTTGTTAAGGCCAATCTGAATGTTACAGTACCATGCTAATTCTGTTACTTGAATATTAGCAGGTGATATTTGATATAACTATAGCAGCATTAGCAGTTGCAAAATAGCAAGTCATGCTAATGCCCATAAGTTATTGGCAATGTTTCATAGTCGGACTCAGAGCCATTGACTTTGTAGCTACTGCCACCTTGTGGTAAAATATAGCATAGGTTGCTGTTAATTGCAGTTGAGTTAATCTGATGCACCTTGCTGATTATATTTTCGTTTTATCCTTTATTTCTGTATGTTAGGAAACCACACTCACACTCACTTAAACAAACAAATACACAAGACTGCACAGGCATTCAATATTTAATACAGATATTACAACTGTTGGAGGAACATTTCAATAAAACTCAAACATCCTGGGAGTACGCTGCATTCTTTCTGACCGAAGAATTAGTCCAGGGGTTGTAGGATCAGCAACAACAATATATTATTCCCTACACTACAAGTCAGTGGTGTTTAGCGATTCCTCAATAGGAAACCTCTCAGACGGAGGTACACAAGGTGGACATTTTATCATGCTGA
Organism: Valencia hispanica; assembly: GCA_963556495.2. Classification (NCBI taxonomy): domain Eukaryota; kingdom Metazoa; phylum Chordata; class Actinopteri; order Cyprinodontiformes; family Valenciidae; genus Valencia; species Valencia hispanica. The sequence continues at coordinate 29,925,382 of OY747705.1, read as the reverse complement.
TGGGAGAAGATGGTAAATGTTCACCCATTTGTTGGCAGTCAAAACGGATCAGGAGAGAGGTACGGAGCACATTAGCCAGAGAGACTTTGGCACTTGCAGACGGGATTGATAGTGCCGTCTTTCTAGCTACACTCTATGAGCTCATCGCTGGTGATGGTTCGCAGAAAATCCTGCCTATTATCTGTGTAACAGACAACCATTCCCTCCTCGATGCTGTCAAATCTACAAAATCTGTAACTGAAAAGAGGCTTCGGCTTAAGATGAGCAGAATCAAATAACTTATGGACTCAGGAACAGTTCAAGAACTCATATGGACATCTAATAAAAAGCAGCTTGCTAACTGCTTAACAAAAGTGGGGGCACTGCACTTGGACTGCTGAAAGCCCTTAGTGAAGGGGACTGGCAATTAAAGAGTAAACGGGAAAAAAAGAACGCCACTGTTTCCTACATGATAAATTTTTTTTACAGAATGTTGTTTTAATCTGTTTTCTTTTTAAAAAAGAGGGGAGATTGTTAAATTGCATCTATCTTATTGTACAAATCTAAGTTGTGTGGGAATTGGGATGCGGGATCAGAAGAACTAAGGGGGAAATGACGTGGTTGAGCACGTTGTTGGTAATTGGCAACCATTAAAGTGTGGATTCTGAGTGTGTGATTATTAAATTAACAGTGATTATTTATTGGTGTGCAATCTATGAATTTACATAGATTTAAAAGGAAAATGCTAATTACACTCAACAGACTTTTTCATGAAAACGTTTGTCTGCTAATAATGTTGGGTTTTTCATATAACTCAAACATACAATAAAAATCCTTCAAATGAAATTATATTACATTTTTCAAGGACTGTCAATAAACATAAAGAACCTTCTTTTTTTATATCCCTGAACAATAGTGAAGGGAAATTGTATGTTACCCATTGCATTTCACATTTAAACCTTTAGTCAAAATTATTTTGGGGGAATAAAAGTTTGCTCAATAACAAAGAAAAAAAAAACAGTGCAGTTTTTACAATATTTGATCATGAGGAAATTTAAAATGACCATCACTCTATGGAGCTCTCAGAGGTGATCATGATCTTGAAAGAGATTAAGGTTATCCCCACAACAGCACAGGGTGATCTTGGTAAAGATCCTAAGGCAGTTGGGACCGAAGTCACCAAGAACACCATCTGAAAAACATTATGCTGTAGTGGGACTGAAATCTCTCCCCCATAACCTCCAGACTACAGAAGGCCTAGTTTAGAGACAAAAAAAGGCTGACTTTGACCCGAAGAACACTACCTGCAGTTATGTGAGGCTGAAACATTTTGCTTTGGTTCCGTTTTTCCATTGTAGCTACGGTACAATTTCACTGCAAAAAATGGGCCAATGGACAGTGCAAGGAAGAGCAGTCCTGGTAAAGCTCAATTTCTCTTCAATTTCCTCCTCCAGCTCTAGCAGCTCTGCTTTGAAGCATTCCTCAAGTTCCTAAAAAAGCTCTTAGTCTTGATCCACACATAAAATCAGGTTTTTAGCCAATGTATGATACAGCCTAAAAAGTCAGACAGCTGCAGCTGATCCAGAATGTTGCTGATTGTGTCCTCACTAGAACCAGGAAAGTAGAGCACATCACCCCAGTTCTAAAGTCCTTACACTGGCTCCCTGTAGCTGAGAGAATAGACTTCAAAATACTTTTGCTAGCTTATAAATCATTGAATGGCCTAGTGCCAAAGTATGTTGAAGATCTACTCTCACTATACCAACCCACCAGACCACTCAGGTCCTCTAATTCCAGTCTACTCAACATCCCTAGAATTAGAATCAAACATGGAAAAGCAGCTTTCAGTTTCTATGCTCCTCTAATGTGGAAGAAACCTCCAGACAACTGCAAAGCTGCTGAAACACTGAGTTGTTTTATTTCGTGGCTAAAATCCCATCTGACTAATGTTTTCATGAATTTTGTGTTTGTTTCATGCTTTATTGCTGTTTTTACTTTATTCTAAATTCATGTCTGCTTTTGAGTAATGTTTTAACGTGTCATACTCTGTGTTTTATGCTTTATTGCTGGTTTTACTTTATCCCCTTAATCATGTAAACCACCTTGAATTACCTTGTTGTTGAAAGTGTGCTATACAAATAAAATGGCCTTGCCTTGCCGTGCCCTACGGCAGCAGGGTCCACAGGGTTGTGTTGCAGAGAGAGACTCTAATTCCCTTAATAACAACAATAAAGGTGGGTCATGGATGGGTGTTCTAGAACACAAAAGTACACACTCAGCCAACATTTACATATGAAATCCAAAAGTGTCAGATTGGGATGAATAATGAGTATGTCTACAGAAGAGGTGTCAAAAGTGTGGTCCTCAACTCCAAATTAAGAATGATACACATCTTCACAGGTGGCTGATGTGTTTATTTTTATTTATGGTCAAATGATTACTGACGAATTAATATGTTCTTACAATGGAAAATTTTAGGTACAGCACAAAGTATTTGTCTTTTATTACCTACACCTGTTGAATTCTTTTCAGTTTCATAGAAATTAGGATCACATCTATTCAATGACTTTAATTTAAAAGCCAGATTTGATTTACTCAGATCTGTTTGTAATTAGGGTGTTAAACTTTTCTAAATGCACCAAACGTTTTTAAAGACATGGTGACCCAAATGTTCTTATTACTGGTCTCCACGTGTTTGGATTTATGCCTCACGGTGCACACCAGTACCACCTGAAGGACAAAGACAGACAGTGCAGGTGGAAAATCTGAAACCAGCTCATGAACGAATTGATGAAAAGAAATATGTTCAGATTAGTATCATATTTAAAACCATGTAATAAATCATTTAAGTATAAATTGTGTGATTTCCCATTAGAAAGTTACAGGTACTGCCAGCAACCTAAACAAACCAATTTTACAGTCATAGAATTACTGAAGTGGTTTAAATCTAACGCATCATGTACTTTTATAGAATGTACACCCTCTTACACATTTACAAAAAATATCAGCAATTAATATTCTAATAAACCTGATACTAAAATTAATGAATGATTGTTTATTCTCTATGTGTTACATCCTTAATACTCTGAGATAAATAGCTTTTTCTAAAACTTGGGAAGCTAGGAAACTTGTTCCTGAAAAAAATAACTTAACAAGCTATATCATTGGCTAAATTAACCCAATATTAAAGACTAAGCACAACTAACAACAATCCTATCGAAGAGAAATGTGTTCGTTGTTCCGCAGCTGAACAGAGAATAAAAGTCGTTAGTTTCCAACATAAAGCCTTACTCTCGACAACAATGATTTCAGTATCACATAAATAAATAAATAATGAAATACTTTCCCTAAAAAATTTAAAACACTAAGTGTATAAAATACGAAACCTTTCTAATTAATGTTGTTTTATGCATTAACAAGACATGTTTGGATTCATTTTACTCTTTGTCTCCACTGTTTGCATTCATCAGACACATTTCTGCAATTATACATAAACATAGCGCAAAAAGTGATCCTCATTCAAATGATGAATGTTCCATGGCTTTATATAGTGCTGTTCTTCTTCTGTGTGAGTGAATGGTTGCTGAGGTCTTCGCTCTCCCTCCACTGTTTGTGCCGCAGAGAAACATTTTTGCAGGGTGGGATGAACTCTTCAAAGTATTTGGATTTTCTGTGTTTTGATGAGCTGCAAGTCACACTTTACGAGAAGAGGGGGGAAATTTAAATTAAAACTTTTAAAATATTATTTTACAAACTTAATTTCAAGTGAAGACATTGTACCCATTTTCTGGAATAAGGCAAAGTGGAGACTCCAAATCAGCAGCGGAAGACGATGTGAGAGAAACTGATCTGGATGTCGGCAAGGCTGGGTCTGACTGCCATTCATTAGGAGGTTCTGGAGCCATCGGTGTACTAACCTCTGTTTCAGCTGGTTAGATAAAACTGACTTAATGACATACCAGGATTAACAAAACAGTAACTGTTAAATGTTTCTGAACTTAAGGAAAGACTCACCTATCAATAAGGCACTTGCAGACTTTGGCAGATGAAGCTGCATTGAGTTTCCAAATGGACTCATACTCAGAAATTGCTGTTTGAGCCATGTTGCCCGATCCTCCTCAAAGATCTTCCTCTGCAAGTTAAATCAGAAATTTTTTGAAAAACAACAAGGTAGTAATATTTGGGCACACATTTCCTGTACAGTACTTTAATCACCTCATGGCTCAGTCTAATAGCTGCTTCAGTAAAGTTTCTCCTTTCCCTCTCAAAGCTTTTTCTCTGTTCCTCTAAGCTCTTCCATTCATCACCAAGGTGCATCTTCTCCTGCAACATGTAGCCATCGTTCTGCAGCGATGCTGAGTCTTCATTGCACGGAAAGCTCAGCTGCTTCTGCAAACCGTTAGAGGAACCAAGCATGGTCAGGATTCCAGCAAAGCATTTGTTATTTAAAAGAAATTCACATAGATCAGCATTAGAAAAAATTCCAGATGAAAGGTAATGCTTGATGATTTCAAGTAGTGATTAAGAACTATGGCCACTTTTTTTAAACAGTAAGGTAAGAAGGGGTGATTTTATTAGTACCCTTAGGTAAATTTACTGTGCAGTTCAGAGAGACCAGCAACTATGAAAATACAGTAAGATGTAGTAAGAAATAAGTAAAATAAAATATATACATAAAACGCCACAAATACATGTAACAAACACCCCCATCAAGGGTAAAAGAATACATAAAAAGTGGTTCTGACGTCTGAGAACAAGTGAGAAAATAATGCCATAATTCCATTAAGACCTATTTAAAAACAAAATTGCAGCTGACTTCTTTGTTTCTTGAAAACATCCATTGTTTGCCATTACGTGATTCTGAAGTGGTGATTGCTTTTCTAAAGTCAATGCCCCTGACCTTTTGTTTCTGAGGTGCTGATTTTCAGATGTGAGTCTTCAGACCACCCAAACTAACCTGGACCATGGATGCTGCCATTGCCTAACAGCAGACTGGCAGTTACTATCATCAGCATATTTAAGAATCAAGTGGTCTTTAAACACTGGCTGAAAATGTCCCTCAGCTTGGAAAAAGCATTGTTTTAAAATATTACATAGTCAATAAATCAAACTCTTCTAAAATAAACATCTTGTTAAAGAAGTAGTGTTTCATGACCTTTATCTTCAGACTTTGATAGTCTTTGATTATCAAGTAAATATTTTATAGTTGAACCCCAGAAAATATTATCTTACCTGTAGGAGCTGCTGCTGTGCTTGAATGAAATCTTTGCACTGCTGGAGCTCCATCTTTAGCCTGTCCATCTCCTCCTCATGACTCTCACGAGGGACAGCATCATCATTTTTGGACTCAGACATCTGAGTCAAAGATACTAAAAAATAATGAAGATTCAGCTGTGTCACAAAGCTGTTAGAGGTCAAGAATTTGATTATTACCTAAGGAGGAGGGCCTTGGTAATTAATAATACATTAATGCAGACCATAGAATTAAGTTATTAAAAAACTGAGCATCTGGTGTAGCTGTTGCTTTTTATGTACTCTGCAAGATCTGTTGTCTGATTTGAGAAAATGTGTTAAATCCTTGATCTTTAAACTTAAGCCACATAAATGATACAAGAATAAGAACAAAATTAAGTCATTGTTTGTATTGTAAGCTATGAATAGTTCTTTCTTGATCTACTGAAATATATTTGGTAATGGCAAACTGTCCTCAAACCCGACAAGTTTTTTCTCCAAACTACCTTGGTTGTCCAGTCTTTCAACGTGGCTCTTAAATCTTCTCCACTGGAGGCGAATACTGTTAGTCAGCTTCTCCCTGGCATGAATACAATACAGCTCTAAACTTTCCTTACTGGAGTCAAACACATCATCTTCATCATCTGAGGCAGCCTGAAATGAAGTTACAAATTCTTGTCAATCCATTGGTAAAAGTGAGGAAAACACTGTGTAATAGATATTTTGATACAATAGTTATCTTTTCTTAGCTAAAATGGACAAAACAAAAAGTTTACAATTTTTTTGGTTATATGCAACAGAGAAGAGAAAAACTACTAGAAAAAGCATTTACAAACAGCATTGGTACAGATGTTACAGTGAAAGAACAAAACAGTTCCAACCTGCATGCCATTAAGTTCGTGCTTTTCTCCTTTCAGGGCCAGTTTTTTTGACTTCAGGATGAACACCATCTCCTTCCTCATCTGCTGCATCACCTTCTTCAGCTCTGAATTTTCTAGTACAAGCTCCCTCTGCCTCATGTCGTAGTCGCTCAGAAGAGTCCTATACATCTCCCCCTCATGCCTTCAGATGAGAAGCACAAGCATATTTTATGGTATTAATCAGTTACAAAGCTACAATCTGATTAAAAACTTGGATGCTTTTAAAATTAGACAACTTACAACAAATGCTTACAGCTTATGAAAAGCCCCAATTCAAACTCTCAGAAAATTAGAATATTACATGAAATGAATTTAACATGGATTTAAAATAGAGAAATGTCAGACCTCTGAAAACTAGTACTTGGTTTGGGCCCCTTCTGCATCAATTATTGTTTCAATGCAGCGTAGCATGGATGCTATCAGCCTGTGGCACTGCTGAAGTGTTATAGAAGACCAGGATGCTTCAATAGTAGCCTTCAGCTCTTCTGCATAGTTTGGTTTCATGTCTCTCATCTTTCTCTCGGCAATACCCCATAGATTCTCTATGGGGTTCAGGTCAGGCCCTTTTGCTGGCAAATCAAGCACAGTAATCCCACGGTCATTGAACCAGGTTTTGGTACTTTTGGCAATGTGGACAGGTGCCAAATCCTGCTGGAGAATGAAGTCAGCATCTCCATTAAGCTCATCTGCAGAAGGAAGCATGAAGTGCTCCAAAATGTCCTGGTAGATGGCTGCATTGACTCTGGACTTAATAAAGCTCAGTGGACCAACACCAGCAGATCACGACTCCCCAAATCAACACAGACTGTGAAAACTTCACATTGGTCTTCAAGCATCTTGGATTGTGTGCCTCTCCATTCTTCCTCCAGACTCTGGGACCTTAGTTTCCAAATGAGATGGAAAATGTGCCGTTCTTTTTTTCTTTAGCCCAGGTAAGATGCTTCTGACATTGTTGTTGTTATTATTGTTCAGGAGCAGCTTGACAAGATGAATGTGACATTTAAAGTCCATGTCCAGGATCCATCTGTGTGTGGTGGTCCCTGATCCACTCACTCCAGCCTCAGTCCTTTCCTTGTGAAGGTCCCCAACACTTTTTAATGGCCTTTTCCTGACCATCCTCTCCAGGCTGAGATCATGCCTGCAGCTTGTGCACCTTTTTCTTCCACACTTTTCCCTACCACAAAACTTTTTATTAATGTGCTTTGATACAGTACTTTGGGAACATCCAACTTCTTTTGCAATTACTTTTTGATAGAGTTGATTGAGTTATTTTTAGCTACCTCTGTAGTTATAATACAGCCTTAGAACATTGGAAGTCATTTTTCCTTGCTCTCCTTTTTTCTCTCAGTGGACTCCATTTATTTTTTAACTGTAGTAATTGCTACCATTAAATGTATGTTATTTCTTGGTGTTTTCTCTCCATGGAAGATTTGCCTGGCTCTGTGCAGTGTTTAGCTGAACCACTCATACAGCCAGCTGGTCATGGCTGATGCTTACTTCGATAGCTGCTCAGGATTTTGCTGTAGGTTTCTTTCTTTTTAATGTAATTCATTCCTTTTTACTGTCCCCACAAGTTTAAAAATGCAGTGAAGGCAGGTGACAGCAAATTAATTTTTTCTGCAGTTCATGCTTAAAAGATATATTGTTCCTTAAATATCCTATATAAAAAATATCAGATTAGCTGCAAGTATAATATAACAATGTATATAACCTTTGGAACAAACATCTTTATACATATTTAATAATACTGGCAATGATTTTCTTCCTGTGTGTGGAATTACAAATTGGATTACAATTGCCTAATTACAATCGAAGCATTCTGATTTAAAATGTATCTTTTTAAAACAAACAGAAAAAGTCATCATGGCTCTACCAATTTCATTTTATAAAAGTGAACAGGACCTACTTCGCCTCTGTCTTTTCAGTTTTCCAAAGACTTCTCTTTCCGTCAGCCCTTCCAATATTGTTCAGTACGTCAATGGCTAAAGGACAAGAAAATAAAATACAGAGAATATAAAATAAGGCAAGTAAACAGTTTCTCCAGCTAGTTTGTGCATAAGAATATTGTATCCTTTTATCTGTTCAGTTGTCACATTACATGTAAATTTGTTCCACAGCTGTTTCCAAGCCATCGGTCATTAGGTGGTATAACAGATTTTGTTTACTATATGGCCATGTTAACTTAGTTTAAACCACATAATTTAACTGTAAAAGATATTTCACATTTTCTTCTTCAATCTTTTTTCAAATATCTCAATTTTTCATAAACACAATTATTACTCTTTTTTGCAGCACAGCAGAAGAATGAGCAAGCTTCAGTGGATTGGCTGCAAACTCTAAACTCCTAGTATACCTTTATTAATGATCCAAATAAATGTAAAATTTTACCTTGTTTCCTCTCCTTTTTGTCAGTCAGGAGTTGATTCAGTCGCTCCTTCAGTTTGGTAAATTCTCTTTCCCTCCTTTTCATTTCGTGGTTGTACTGACAGGCGCGGTTTGAGATTATATTCTGGAGTTTTTGCACCTGTCGCGAAGAAAAAAAAAGGAAAATCAAGCTAATGCTTTTTGTACAAAATGTGTGAGGCAAACTGTGAAATCAAGAGTTGTGATCTAGTACACATTGCCTCATCACACCTCTTCTTTTTCATTTTTCAGGCAGTTCTGCAGACTCTTCAGCTTCAACTGAAGCTGTCGTTCTCTCTCAAGTAGTCCCATGTTTTGTCGTTTGGAAAGTTCAACCTCTTCCTGCGCAACACAATGAAATGTGTTACTGACAGCAAAGCCATTTTGCTGAACACAGTAAATTCCAATCGATCTTGTAAAAATAACAGGTTTAAGGTTTAGAAGCATTTTATTTAGTATTTATTAAGTATTCTGTCATAATAATTATAATACATTATTTTGGATAATAGTCACTCACTAGAAAATTTCAGGAAATTTAAACGGGGCCTGCCACGTGGTGCGTAATCAGTCACACACCCCCAATCAGAGGTTCTGTTGCCTAGCCCAGCATGCTAATGCCAAATTTAAAAAATAGCTAAAATGCTAACATGACCTAGCATGCTAATGCTAACTAGCATGTTATCAACAGCCTCGAAGCAATGAGTAAAAAAAGTTAAGCAAAATAAAAAAATTAGCAAAAATGCTAACATGAGCTAGCATGCTAATGCTAGCTAACCTGTAATCATTAGCCTCAACGTAATCACTACGAAAGGTTAAGAAATTTAAAAAAATTTGCTAAAATGCTAACATGAGCTAGCATGCTAATGCTAACTAGCATGCGCATGCTAGCTAACATGGAATCATTAGCTACAACGTAATCACTACGAAAAGTTAAGAAAATTTGAAAAATTAGCTAAAATGCTAACATGAGCTTGCATGCTAATGCTAACTAGCATGCTAATGCTAGCTAACATGTAATCATTAGCTACAACGTAATCACTACGAAAAGTTAAGAAAATTTGAAAAATTAGCTAAAATGCTAACATTAGCTAGCATGCTAATGCTAACTAGCATGCTAATGCTAGCTAACATGTTATCATTAGCATCAGAGGAATCAGCACGAAAAGTTAGTCAAAAACCCAAATTTAGCTAAAATGCTAAAAATAGCTAGCATGCTAATGCTAACTGGCTTAATAATGCTAACTAGCATAATATTAGGTAAGGGGTGTGAATACTTTTCTATGTGTTAGAATACTCTCCTAAGTCAGATAAGCGGTCTGTTTTAAAAGCCCAGGCAGCAATGTGCTTAGAAATGAATGGACAATGTATTTGCTGAAGCATTATGGGAAATGGAGTTGTGGCCAGAACAAAGAATGTGCCTATTAAGTCAACTAACTTATAGACAGAAAGAGAGAGAGAGACAGGGACACAAGGTCCTTTAAGACCGCTCAATTCGCAGCTCCACAGTCACTGACAGAGAGACAGAGACGGGCAGACAGAGACAGACAGGGAGACAGAAAGAGAGACAGAGACAGACAGGGATAAAGAAAGAGAGACAGAGACAGACAGACAAAGAGATAGACAGAGAGACAGAGACAGACAGGGAGACAGAAAGAGACAGACAAAGACAGACAAAGAGACAGACAGAGAGACAGAGACGGGCAGACAGAGACAGACAGGGAGACAGAAAGAGAGACAGAGACAGACAGAGGGACGGAAAGAGACAGACAGAGAGAAAGAGACAGACAGAGAGACAGACAGACAGAGACAGACAACCCCTATGAATCGTCTATGGAAAATCTGAAGGCTTTTATTTTGAAGAGCTTGTTTGAGTCTTATTTTGAAAGTCCATCATGGATGTCAGTTAAGGCTGATTGAATATCATATGTATAATGAAATCCTCTGAAGGGTAATCCATTAATCTAACAGGCCTTAACTCCATGTCTAAATAGAGTTCTAATGACCTTAAGAGACCTTTTGTTCTCCTCAGAGGCCAGCTGTGCTGTTGCTAAGTAACAGCAAAGTCACAGGTGCATGTGTGTGTGACCCAATCAGCTGATGCTCGGCTTACAGGCAGTCAGAGAGACAGACAGAAAGACAGCAATAGTTTAAAACAATAGGGTCCTGTGATATTGTATTGAAGATCAGAGGGCTTTTATTTTGAAGATATTGTTGAGTCTTATTTTGAAAGTCCAGCATGGATGTCAGTTGAGGCTGATTCAGTCTCTTTATTCATATGTTGCGCTACCACCAATGGTAATCAACTGTTCTATCAGACCTTAAATTCATGTCCATATAGTGTTATGATGACCTTTAGTGACCTTTAATGAGCTCTTCTCCACAGAGCCTCAGACAGTGTGGGTCAAAAGTCAATTTCAAGACATGTATGAGCACTCCACACTAATCAGAATTACTGGAAATGAATCTACAGCTACCCAAAAGTCAATTTCAAGACATGAACAAGCACTCCACACTAATCAGAAAAAAAAGAGACAGAGAAAGGCAGAAAAAAATGTTCTTGGAGAGCGCTGCTTTCGCAGCGCAGCTTCCACTGACAGAACGTCACACAGACAGCTGATGACTCAGTTCTTTCAGACCGCTGCTTCCGCAGCGGACCCTCCGCTGCGAAACAGACATGGAGTCCTTCAGAGTCAGTCGCTGACGGAGAGAACCTCTATGTGATAGTAGTGTAATAGTAGTAATAAATGTGTAATAGATCTTTAATAGTAGTGTAAAATAATAGGGTACTGTGATATTGTATTAAAAATCTTAGGGCTTTTATTTTGTAAATATTGTTTGAGTCTTATTTTGTGGGTCAAAAGTCAGTTTCAAGAAATCTAAGAGCACTCCACACTAATCAGAATTAGTAGAAAGTAATCTACAGCTCCTATGGTAAACCTGAAGGCCTAAATCCATGTTCCAATAGAGTTGGAATGAACTCAAATGACCTCTGGCTCTCCTGAGAAGTGCAGGTGTGCCGTTGCTTGGCAACTAATGGCCGTGACTAATTTAGCGTGACTAATTTGTCTCTGACATGTCAGCCACTTTGAAGCTCTAAATCCATCTCTGACCCCAAAAAGGCTTCCGAACAAATTGCCGCTGTTCAAAAACCGTGCGATGTATCGAAAAAATTCTTGAAGCGTCAGTGAGAGCCGGGTTTCGCCTTCGATCATGGAAAAGCACAACTCTCTACATATTTCAGAGTCCGAGAACGAACGAGTTAAAAATGTCTTGTCACAAGCCCCAGCTTCAGAAACTGTCAGACTTGCTCAATGTTAAACAATAGGGGGATTTTCTGAAATCTGCTCAAAATGTGTCTGATTTTTTGCAAACGAAAGTCCGCTGAGAGAAAACGGTGAGACATAGAGAAATTTTGAAAAGATCGTGTGAATGTCATCGGGCGTGGCTTTCACATGGGCGAAAATCAGTTCAGTAGAAGGAAATATGTGACCGTGACGACGAGTTAAAAAATAATTTGGGTTCCAGCTCGGACAAAGTCTCGCACTCTAACTTAACGGCAGTTACACTGAAAAATTTTTACATTTTTAAATTTGAGGCAAACTTTGGGTCGCTCAGAGGCTCATTGTGAAAAAACCGTAACAGATATCAACATCCCGTCTTCACTTCTGAAAAGTGCTCGGATATTCCTACAAACTGAGATTTTAATGGTTTTTCTAAGTGAACGTATGATGACACAGTAAATCCTCAAAAAAGTGGATTTTTTTGATCGCTCCGACACCGGACTCCATTCATTCCTATGGGATTTTTGGGCGTGGTTTTTCGCTAATTACGTCGCCATGGTAACTCCAATCGCTTATAAAAGTAATAGCACCCATCTCGAGATCGAGCCGCACGTTTTGATATATATATTGTGGGGGTGCATGCTACGGTACGACCCGCATTAAGGTGGACGGAAGAAAAATAAATAAATAAACTAGAAAATTTCAGGAAATTTAAACGGGGCCTGCCACGTGGTGCGTAATCAGTCACACACCCCCAATCTAACATGTTATCAATAGGTTCGAAGCAATAAGTAGAAAAAGTTGGGACAAATTAAAAAAATGCTTAAATGCTAACATGAGCTAGCATGCTAATGCTAACTAGCATGTTATCAATAGCCTCGAAGCAATGAGTAAAAAAAGTTAAGCAAATTCAAAAAAATTGCTAAAATGCTAACATGAGCTAGCATGCTAATGCTAACTAGCATTTTATCAATAGCCTCGAAGCAATGAGTAAAAAAAGTTAAGAAAGATTCCAAAATTAGCAAAAATGCTAACATGAGCTAGCATGCTAATGCTAACTAGCAAACTAATGCTAGCTAACATGTAATCGTTAGCCTCAACGTAATCACTACGAAAAGTTAAGAAATGTTTAAAAATTAGCTAAAATTCTAAAATTAGCTAGCATGCTAATGCTAACTAGCATGCACATGCTAGCTAACATGTAATCATTAGCTGCAACGTATTAACAGTGAAAAGTTAAGAAAATTCAAAAAAATAGCTAAAATGCTAAAATGAGCTAGCATGCTAATGCTAACTAGCATGCTAATGCTAGCTAACATGTAATCATTAGCTACAACGTAATCACTACGAAAAGTTAAGAAAATTTGAAAAATTAGCTAAAATGCTAACATGAGCTAGCATGCTAATGCTAACTAGCATGCTAATGCTAGCTAACATGTTATCATTAGCATCAGAGGAATCAGCACGAAAAGTTAGTCAAAAACCCAAATTTAGCTAAAATGCTAAAAATAGCTAGCATGCTAATGCTAACTAGCTTAATAATGCTAAGTAGCATAATATTAGGTAAGGGGTGTGAATACTTTTCTATGTGTTGGAATACTCTCCTAAGTCAGATAAGCGGTCTGTTTTAAAAGCCCAGGCAGCAATGTGCTTAGAAATGAATGGACAATGTATTTGCTGAAGCATTATGGGAAATGGAGTTGTGGCCAGAACAAAGAATGTGCCTATTAAGTCAACTAACTTATAGACAGAAAGAGAGAGAGAGAGAGACAGGGACACAAAGTCCTTTAAGACCGCTCAATTCGCAGCTCGACAGTCACTGACAGAGAGACAGAGATGGGCAGACAGAGACAGACAGGGAGACAGAAAGAGACAGAGAAAGACAGACAAAGAGACAGAAAGAGAGACAGACAGAGAGACGGACAGAGACAGAGAAAGACAGACAAAGAGACAGACAGAGAGACGGACAGAGACAGACAGAGAGAAAGAGACAGACAAAGAGACAGAAAGAGACAGAGAAAGACAGACAAAGAGACAGAAAGAGAGACAGACAGACAGAGAGAAAGAGACAGACAGAGAGACAGACAGAGACAGACAGAGTAAAAGAGACAGACAGAGAGATGGACAGAGACAGACAGAGTGAAAGAGACAGACAGAGAGATGGACAGAGACAGACAGAGAGAGAGACGGACAGACAACCCCTATGAGTCTTCTATGGAAAATCTGAAGGCTTTTATTTTGAAGAGCTTGTTTGAGTCTTATTTTGAAAGTCCATCATGGATGTCAGTTAAGGCTGATTGAATATCATATGTATAATGAAATCCTCTGAAGGGTAATCCATTAATCTAACAGGCCTTAACTCCATGTCTAAATAGAGTTCTAATGACCTTAAGAGACCTTTTGTTCTCCTCAGAGGCCAGCTGTGCTGTTGCTAAGTAACAGCAAAGTCACAGGTGCATGTGTGTGTGACCCAATCAGCTGATCAGACAGTGTGGGTCAAAAGTCACTTTCAAGACATGTATGAGCACTCCACACTAATCAGAATTACTGGAAATGAATCTACAGCTACCCAAATGTCAGTTTCAAGACATGTATGAGCACTCCACACTAATCAGAAAAAAAAGAGACAGAGAAAGGCAGAAAAGTTCTTTCAGACCGCTGCTTCCGCAGCGGACCCTCCGCTGAGAGACAGACATAGAGTCCTTCAGAGTCAGTCGCTGACGGAGAGAACCTCTATGTGAGAGTAGTGTAATAGTAGTAATAAATGTGTAACAGATCTTTAATAGTAGTGTAAAATAATAGGGTACTGTGATATTGTATACAAAATCTTAGGGCTTTTATTTTGTAAATATTGTTTGAGTCTTATTTTGTGGGTCAAAAGTCAGTTTCAAGACATGTAAGAGCACTCCACACTAATCAGAATTAGTATAAAGTAATCTACAGCTTCTATGGTAAACCTGAAGGCCTAAATCCATGTTCAAATAGAGTTGGAATGAACTCTAATGACCTCTGGCTCTCCTGAGAAGTGCAGGTGTGCCGTTGCTTGGCAACTAATGGCCGTGACTAATTTAGCGTGACTAATTTGTCTCTGACATGTCAGCCACTTTGAAGCTCTAAATCCATCTCTGACCCCAAAAAGGCTTCCGAACAAATTGCCGCTGTTCAAAAACCGTGCGATGTATCGAAAAAATTCTTGAAGCGTCAGTGAGAGCCGGGTTTCGCCTTCGATCATGGAAAAGCACAACTCTCTACATATTTCAGAGTCCGAGAACAAACGAGTTAAAAATGTCTTGTCACAAGCCCCAGCTTCAGAAACTGTCCGACTTGCTCAATGTTAAACAATAGGGGGATTTTCTGAAATCTGCTCAAAATGTGTCTGATTTTTTGCAAACGAAAGTCCGCTGAGAGAAAACGGTGAGACATAGAGAAATTTTGAAAAGATCGTGTGAATGTCATCGGGCGTGGCTTTCACATGGGCGAAAATCAGTTCAGTAGAAGGAAATATGTGACCGTGACGACGAGTAAAAAAATAATTTGGGTTCCAGCTCGGACAAAGTCTCGCACTCTAACTTAACGGCAGTTACACTGAAAAATTTTTAAATTTTTAAATTTGAGGCAAACTTTGGGTCGCTCAGAGGCTCATTGTGAAAAAACCGTAACAGATATCAACATCCCGTCTTCACTTCTGAAAAGTGCTCGGATATTCCTACAAACTGAGATTTCAATGGTTTTTCTAAGTGAACGTATGATGACACAGTAAATCCTCAAAAAAGTGGATTTTTTTGATCGCTCCGACACCGGACTCCATTCATTCCTATGGGATTTTTGGGCGTGGTTTTTCGCTAATTACGTCGCCATGGTAACTCCAATCGCTTATAAAAGTAATAGCACCCATCTCGAGATCGAGCCGCACGTTTTGATATATATATTGTGGGGGTGCATGCTACGGTACGACCCGCATTAAGGTGGACGGAAGAAAAATAAATAAATAAATAATAAAGAGTCCAGTTTAGAGGTGTAGAATAATAGGTGCCTTGCCATGCAATTGCATGGGAGGCAGTGCATTGCATTGCTTCGCAATGCAATGCTCTGCTTCTCCCTGCATTGCATTGGCAGGCCCCTAACTAGAAAATTTCAGGAAATTTAAACGGGGCCTGCCACGTGGTGCGTAATCAGTCACACACCCCCATTCAGAGCTTCTGTTGCCTAGAACAAATTAAAAAAATAGCTAAAATGCTAACATGAGCTAGCATGCTAATGCTAACTAGCATGCTAATGATAGCTAGCATGTTATTAATAGCCTCGAAGCAATGAGTAAAAAAAGTTAAGCAAAATTCAAAAATTAGCAAAAATGCTAACATGAGCTAGCATGCTAATGCTAGCTAACATGTAATCATTAGCTACAACGTAATCACTACGAAAAGTTAAGAAAATTTGAAAAATTAGCAAAAATGCTAACATGAGCTAGCATGCTAATGCTAACTAGCATGCTAATGCTAGCTAACATGTAATCAAAAGCTGCAACATAATCACTACGAAAAGTTAAGAAATGTTGAAAAATTAGCTAAAATTCTAAATTTAGCTAGCATGCTAATGCTAACTAGCATGCGCATGCTAGCTAACATGTAATCATTAGCTGCAACGTAATAACAGTGAAAAGTTAAGAAAATTCAAAAAAATAGCTAAAATGCTAAAATGAGCTAGCATGCTAATGCTAACTAGCATGCTAATGCTAGCTAACATGTAATCATTAGCTACAACGTAATCACTACGAAACGTTAAGAAAATTTGAAAAATTAGCTAAAATGCTAACATGAGCTAGCATGCTAATGCTAGCTAGCATGCGCATGCTAGCTAACATGTAATCATTAGCTGCAACGTAATAACAGTGAAAAGTTAAGAAAATTCAAAAAAATAGCTAAAATGCTAAAATGAGCTAGCATGCTAATGCTAACTAGCATGTTAATGCTAGCTAACATGTAATCATTAGCTACAACGTAATCACTACGAAAAGTTAAGAAAATTTGAAAAATTAGCAAAAATGCTAACATGAGCTAGCATGCTAATGCTAACTAGCATGCTAATGCTAGCTAACATGTTATCATTAGCATCAGAGGAATCAGCACGAAAAGTTAGTCAAAAACCCAAATTTAGCTAAAATGCTAAAAATAGCTAGCATGCTAATGCTAACTAGCTTAATAATGCTAAGTAGCATAATATTAGGTAAGGGGTGTGAATACTTTTCTATGTGTTAGAATACTCTCCTAAGTCAGATAAGCGGTCTGTTTTAAAAGCCCAGGCAGCTATGTGCTTAGAAATGAATGGACAATGTCATTGCTGAAGCATTATGGGAAATGGAGTTGTGGCAGGTATAAAGAATGTGCCTATTAAGTAAACTGACTTATAGACAGAAAGAGAGAGAGAGACAGGGACACAAAGTCCTTTAAGACCGCTCAATTCGCAGCTCGACAGTCACTGACAGAGAGACAGAGACGGGCAGACAGACACAGACAGGGAGACAGAAAGAGACAGAGAAAGACAGACAAAGAGACAGAAAGAGAGACAGAGACAGACAGAGAGAGAAAGACAGACAGGGAGACAGAAAGAGAGACAGACAGAGACAGAAAGAGAGACAGAGACAGAGAGAGACAGAGAAAGACAGACAGACAAAGAGACAGAAAGAGAGACAGAGACAGACAGAGACAGAGAAAGACAGACAGGGAGACAGAAAGAGAGACAGACAGAGACAGAAAGAGAGACAGAGATAGACAGAGACAGAGAAAGACAGACAAGGAGACAGAAAGAGAGACAGACAGAGACAAAAAGAGAGACAGAGACAGAAAGAGATAGAGAAAGACAGACAAAGAGACAGAAAGAGAGACAGACAGAGAGAAAGAGACAGACAGAGAGACAGACAGACAGACAACCCCTATGAATCTTCTATAGAAAATCTGAGGGCTTTTATTTTGAAGAGCTTGTTTGAGTCTTATTTTGAAAGTCCATCATGGATGTCAGTTAAGGCTGATTGAATATCATATGTATAATGAAATCCTCTGAAGGGTAATCCATTAATCTAACAGGCCTTAACTCCATGTCTAAATAGAGTTCTAATGACCTTAAGAGACCTTTTGTTCTCCTCAGAGGCCAGCTGTGCTGTTGCTAAGTAACAGCAAAGTCACAGGTGCATGTGTGTGTGACCCAATCAGCTGATCAGACAGTGTGGGTCAAAAGTCACTTTCAAGACATGTATGAGCACTCCACACTAATCAGAATTACTGGAAATGAATCTACAGCTACCCAAATGTCAGTTTCAAGACATGAACAAGCACTCCACACTAATCAGAAAAAAAAGAGACAGAGAAAGGCAGAAAAGTTCTTTCAGACCGCTGACCCTCCGCTGAGACACAGACATGGACTCCTTCAGAGTCAGTCGCTGACGGAGAGAACCTCTATGTGAGAGTAGTGTAATAGTAGTAATAAATGTGTAATAGATCTTTAATAGTAGTGTAAAATAATAGGGTACTGTGATATTGTATACAAAATCTTAGGGCTTTTATTTTGTAAATATTGTTTGAGTCTTATTTTGTGGGTCAAAAGTCAGTTTCAAGACATGTAAGAGCACTCCACACTAATCAGAATTAGTACAAAGTAATCTACAGCTTCTATGGTAAACCTGAAGGCCTAAATCCATGTTCCAATAGAGTTGGAATGAACTCTAATGACCTCTGGCTCTCCTGAGAAGTGCAGGTGTGCCGTTGCTTGGCAACTAATGGCCGTGACTAATTTAGCGTGACTAATTTGTCTCTGACATGTCAGCCACTTTGAAGCTCTAAATCCATCTCTGACCCCAAAAAGGCTTCCGAACAAATTGCCGCTGTTCAAAAACCGTGCGATGTATCGAAAAAATTCTTGAAGCGTCAGTGAGAGCCGGGTTTCGCCTTCGATCATGGAAAAGCACAACTCTCTACATATTTCAGAGTCCGAGAACAAACGAGTTAAAAATGTCTTGTCACCAGCCCCAGCTTCAGAAACTGTCAGACTTGCTCAATGTTAAACAATAGGGGGATTTTCTGAAATCTGCTCAAAATGTGTCTGATTTTTTGCAAACGAAAGTCCGCTGAGAGAAAACGGTGAGACATAGAGAAATTTTGAAAAGATCGTGTGAATGTCATCGGGCGTGGCTTTCACATGGGCGAAAATCAGTTCAGTAGAAGGAAATATGTGACCGTGACGACGAGTTAAAAAATAATTTGGGTTCCAGCTCGGACAAAGTCTCGCACTCTAACTTAACGGCAGTTACACTGAAAAATTTTTAAATTTTTTAATTTGAGGCAAACTTTGGGTCGCTCAGAGGCTCATTGTGAAAAAACCGTAACAGATATCAACATCCCGTCTTCACTTCTGAAAAGTGCTCGGATATTCCTACAAACTGAGATTTTAATGGTTTTTCTAAGTGAACGTATGATGACACAGTAAATCCTCAAAAAAGTGGATTTTTTTGATCGCTCCGACACCGGACTCCATTCATTCCTATGGGATTTTTGAGCGTGGTTTTTCGCTAATTACGTCGCCATGGTAACTCCAATCGCTTATAAAAGTAATAGCACCCATCTCGAGATCGAGCCGCACGTTTTGATATATATATTGTGGGGGTGCATGCTACGGTACGACCCGCATTAAGGTGGACGGAAGAAAAATAAATAAATAAATAATAAAGAGTCCAGTTTAGAGGTGTAGAATAATAGGTGCCTTGCCATGCAATTGCATGGGAGGCAGTGCATTGCATTGCTTCGCAATGCAATGCTCTGCTTCTCCCTGCATTGCATTGGCAGGCCCCTAACTAGAAAATTTCAGGAAATTTAAACGGGGCCTGCCACGTGGTGCGTAATCAGTCACACACCCCCATTCAGAGCTTCTGTTGCCTAGAACAAATTAAAAAAATAGCTAAAATGCTAACATGAGCTAGCATGCTAATGCTAACTAGCATGCTAATGATAGCTAGCATGTTATTAATAGCCTCGAAGCAATGAGTAAAAAAAGTTAAGCAAAATTCAAAAATTAGCAAAAATGCTAACATGAGCTAGCATGCTAATGCTAGCTAACATGTAATCATTAGCTACAACGTAATCACTACGAAAAGTTAAGAAAATTTGAAAAATTAGCAAAAATGCTAACATGAGCTAGCATGCTAATGCTAACTAGCATGCTAATGCTAGCTAACATGTAATCAAAAGCTGCAACATAATCACTACGAAAAGTTAAGAAATGTTGAAAAATTAGCTAAAATTCTAAATTTAGCTAGCATGCTAATGCTAACTAGCATGCGCATGCTAGCTAACATGTAATCATTAGCTGCAACGTAATAACAGTGAAAAGTTAAGAAAATTCAAAAAAATAGCTAAAATGCTAAAATGAGCTAGCATGCTAATGCTAACTAGCATGCTAATGCTAGCTAACATGTAATCATTAGCTACAACGTAATCACTACGAAACGTTAAGAAAATTTGAAAAATTAGCAAAAATGCTAACATGAGCTAGCATGCTAATGCTAGCTAGCATGCGCATGCTAGCTAACATGTAATCATTAGCTGCAACGTAATAACAGTGAAAAGTTAAGAAAATTCAAAAAAATAGCTAAAATGCTAAAATGAGCTAGCATGCTAATGCTAACTAGCATGCTAATGCTAGCTAACATGTAATCATTAGCTACAACGTAATCACTACGAAAAGTTAAGAAAATTTGAAAAATTAGCAAAAATGCTAACATGAGCTAGCATGCTAATGCTAACTAGCATGCTAATGCTAGCTAACATGTTATCATTAGCATCAGAGGAATCAGCACGAAAAGTTAGTCAAAAACCCAAATTTAGCTAAAATGCTAAAAATAGCTAGCATGCTAATGCTAACTAGCTTAATAATGCTAAGTAGCATAATATTAGGTAAGGGGTGTGAATACTTTTCTATGTGTTAGAATACTCTCCTAAGTCAGATAAGCGGTCTGTTTTAAAAGCCCAGGCAGCTATGTGCTTAGAAATGAATGGACAATGTCATTGCTGAAGCATTATGGGAAATGGAGTTGTGGCAGGTATAAAGAATGTGCCTATTAAGTAAACTGACTTATAGACAGAAAGAGAGAGAGAGACAGGGACACAAAGTCCTTTAAGACCGCTCAATTCGCAGCTCGACAGTCACTGACAGAGAGACAGAGACGGGCAGACAGACACAGACAGGGAGACAGAAAGAGACAGAGAAAGACAGACAAAGAGACAGAAAGAGAGACAGAGACAGACAGAGAGAGAAAGACAGACAGGGAGACAGAAAGAGAGACAGACAGAGACAGAAAGAGAGACAGAGACAGAGAGAGACAGAGAAAGACAGACAGACAAAGAGACAGAAAGAGAGACAGAGACAGACAGAGACAGAGAAAGACAGACAGGGAGACAGAAAGAGAGACAGACAGAGACAGAAAGAGAGACAGAGATAGACAGAGACAGAGAAAGACAGACAAGGAGACAGAAAGAGAGACAGAGACAGAAAGAGATAGAGAAAGACAGACAAAGAGACAGAAAGAGAGACAGACAGAGAGAAAGAGACAGACAGAGAGACAGACAGACAGACAACCCCTATGAATCTTCTATAGAAAATCTGAAGGCTTTTATTTTGAAGAGCTTGTTTGAGTCTTATTTTGAAAGTCCATCATGGATGTCAGTTAAGGCTGATTGAATATCATATGTATAATGAAATCCTCTGAAGGGTAATCCATTAATCTAACAGGCCTTAACTCCATGTCTAAATAGAGTTCTAATGACCTTAAGAGACCTTTTGTTCTCCTCAGAGGCCAGCTGTGCTGTTGCTAAGTAACAGCAAAGTCACAGGTGCATGTGTGTGTGACCCAATCAGCTGATCAGACAGTGTGGGTCAAAAGTCACTTTCAAGACATGTATGAGCACTCCACACTAATCAGAATTACTGGAAATGAATCTACAGCTACCCAAATGTCAGTTTCAAGACATGAACAAGCACTCCACACTAATCAGAAAAAAAAGAGACAGAGAAAGGCAGAAAAGTTCTTTCAGACCGCTGACCCTCCGCTGAGACACAGACATGGACTCCTTCAGAGTCAGTCGCTGACGGAGAGAACCTCTATGTGAGAGTAGTGTAATAGTAGTAATAAATGTGTAATAGATCTTTAATAGTAGTGTAAAATAATAGGGTACTGTGATATTGTATACAAAATCTTAGGGCTTTTATTTTGTAAATATTGTTTGAGTCTTATTTTGTGGGTCAAAAGTCAGTTTCAAGACATGTAAGAGCACTCCACACTAATCAGAATTAGTACAAAGTAATCTACAGCTTCTATGGTAAACCTGAAGGCCTAAATCCATGTTCCAATAGAGTTGGAATGAACTCTAATGACCTCTGGCTCTCCTGAGAAGTGCAGGTGTGCCGTTGCTTGGCAACTAATGGCCGTGACTAATTTAGCGTGACTAATTTGTCTCTGACATGTCAGCCACTTTGAAGCTCTAAATCCATCTCTGACCCCAAAAAGGCTTCCGAACAAATTGCCGCTGTTCAAAAACCGTGCGATGTATCGAAAAAATTCTTGAAGCGTCAGTGAGAGCCGGGTTTCGCCTTCGATCATGGAAAAGCACAACTCTCTACATATTTCAGAGTCCGAGAACAAACGAGTTAAAAATGTCTTGTCACCAGCCCCAGCTTCAGAAACTGTCAGACTTGCTCAATGTTAAACAATAGGGGGATTTTCTGAAATCTGCTCAAAATGTGTCTGATTTTTTGCAAACGAAAGTCCGCTGAGAGAAAACGGTGAGACATAGAGAAATTTTGAAAAGATCGTGTGAATGTCATCGGGCGTGGCTTTCACATGGGCGAAAATCAGTTCAGTAGAAGGAAATATGTGACCGTGACGACGAGTTAAAAAATAATTTGGGTTCCAGCTCGGACAAAGTCTCGCACTCTAACTTAACGGCAGTTACACTGAAAAATTTTTAAATTTTTTAATTTGAGGCAAACTTTGGGTCGCTCAGAGGCTCATTGTGAAAAAACCGTAACAGATATCAACATCCCGTCTTCACTTCTGAAAAGTGCTCGGATATTCCTACAAACTGAGATTTTAATGGTTTTTCTAAGTGAACGTATGATGACACAGTAAATCCTCAAAAAAGTGGATTTTTTTGATCGCTCCGACACCGGACTCCATTCATTCCTATGGGATTTTTGAGCGTGGTTTTTCGCTAATTACGTCGCCATGGTAACTCCAATCGCTTATAAAAGTAATAGCACCCATCTCGAGATCGAGCCGCACGTTTTGATATATATATTGTGGGGGTACATGCTACGGTACGACCCGCATTAAGGTGGACGGAAGAAAAATAAATAAATAAATAATAAAGAAGCCAGTTTAGAGGTGTAGAATAATAGGTGCCTTGCCATGCAATTGCATGGGAGGCAGTGCATTGCATTGCTTCGCAATGCAATGCTCTGCTTCTCCCTGCATTGCATTGGCAGGCCCCTAATAAAGAAGCCGTTTAGAGGTGTAGAATAATAGGTGCCTTGCCATGCAATTGCATGGGAGGCAGTGCATTGCATTGCTTCGCAATGCAATGCTCTGCTTCTCCCTGCATTGCATTGGCAGGCCCCTAACAATAAAGAGTCCAGTTTAGAGGTGTAGAATAATAGGTGCCTTGCCATGCAATTGCATGGGAGGCAGTGCATTGCATTGCTTCGCAATGCAATGCTCTGCTTCTCCCTGCATTGCATTGGCAGGCCCCTAACTAGAAAATTTCAGGAAATTTAAACGGGGCCTGCCACGTGGTGCGTAATCAGTCACACACCCCCAATCTAACATGTTATCAATAGGTTCGAAGCAATAAGTAGAAAAAGTTGGGACAAATTAAAAAAATGCTTAAATGCTAACATGAGCTAGCATGCTAATGCTAACTAGCATTTTATCAATAGCCTCGAAGCAATGAGTAAAAAAAGTTAAGAAAGATTCCAAAATTAGCAAAAATGCTAACATGAGCTAGCATGCTAATGCTAACTAGCAAACTAATGCTAGCTAACATGTAATCGTTAGCCTCAACGTAATCACTACGAAAAGTTAAGAAATGTTTAAAAATTAGCTAAAATTCTAAAATTAGCTAGCATGCTAATGCTAACTAGCATGCACATGCTAGCTAACATGTAATCATTAGCTGCAACGTATTAACAGTGAAAAGTTAAGAAAATTCAAAAAAATAGCTAAAATGCTAAAATGAGCTAGCATGCTAATGCTAACTAGCATGCTAATGCTAGCTAACATGTAATCATTAGCTACAACGTAATCACTACGAAAAGTTAAGAAAATTTGAAAAATTAGCTAAAATGCTAACATGAGCTAGCATGCTAATGCTAACTAGCATGCTAATGCTAGCTAACATGTTATCATTAGCATCAGAGGAATCAGCACGAAAAGTTAGTCAAAAACCCAAATTTAGCTAAAATGCTAAAAATAGCTAGCATGCTAATGCTAACTAGCTTAATAATGCTAAGTAGCATAATATTAGGTAAGGGGTGTGAATACTTTTCTATGTGTTGGAATACTCTCCTAAGTCAGATAAGCGGTCTGTTTTAAAAGCCCAGGCAGCAATGTGCTTAGAAATGAATGGACAATGTATTTGCTGAAGCATTATGGGAAATGGAGTTGTGGCCAGAACAAAGAATGTGCCTATTAAGTCAACTAACTTATAGACAGAAAGAGAGAGAGAGAGAGACAGGGACACAAAGTCCTTTAAGACCGCTCAATTCGCAGCTCGACAGTCACTGACAGAGAGACAGAGATGGGCAGACAGAGACAGACAGGGAGACAGAAAGAGACAGAGAAAGACAGACAAAGAGACAGAAAGAGAGACAGACAGAGAGACGGACAGAGACAGAGAAAGACAGACAAAGAGACAGACAGAGAGACAGACAGAGACAGACAGAGAGAAAGAGACAGACAAAGAGACAGAAAGAGACAGAGAAAGACAGACAAAGAGACAGAAAGAGAGACAGACAGACAGAGAGAAAGAGACAGACAGAGAGATGGACAGAGACAGACAGAGTGAAAGAGACAGACAGAGAGATGGACAGAGACAGACAGAGAGACAGACAGACAGACAACCCCTATGAATCGTCTATAGAAAATCTGAAGGCTTTTATTTTGAAGAGCTTGTTTGAGTCTTATTTTGAAAGTCCATCATGGATGTCAGTTAAGGCTGATTGAATATCATATGTATCATGAAATCCTCTGAAGGGTAATCCATTAATCTAACAGGCCTTAACTCCATGTCTAAATGGAGTTCTAATGACCTTAAGAGACCTTTTGTTCTCCTCAGAGGCCAGCTGTGCTGTTGCTAAGTAACAGCAAAGTCACAGGTGCATGTGTGTGTGACCCAATCAGCTGATGCTCGGCTTACAGGCAGTCAGACAGACAGACAGAAAAAGAGCAATAGTTTAAAACAATAGGGTTCTGTGATATTGTATTGAACAGTGTGGGTCAAAAGTCAATTTCAAGACATGTATGAGCACTCCACACTAATCAGAATGAATAGAAAGTAATCTACAGCTACCCAAATGTCAGTTTCAAGAAATGAACAAGCACTCCACACTAATCAGAAAAAAAGGAGAGACAGAAAGTCATCTATCAGAGTCAGTCGCTGACGGAGAGAACCTCTATGTGAGAGTAGTGTAATAGTAGTAATAAATGTGTAATAGATCTTTAATAGTAGTGTAAAAAATAGGGTACTGTGATATGTATAAAAATCTTAGGGCTTTTATTTTGTAAATATTGTTTGAATAAGAGCACTCCACACTAATCAGAATTAGTATAAAGTAATCTACAGCTTCTATGGTAAACCTGAAGGCCTAAATCCATGTTCAAATAGAGTTGGAATGAACTCTAATGACCTCTGGCTCTCCTGAGAAGTGCAGGTGTGCCGTTGCTTGGCAACTAATGGCCGTGACTAATTTAGCGTGACTAATTTGTCTCTGACATGTCAGCCACTTTGAAGCTCTAAATCCATCTCTGACCCCAAAAAGGCTTCCGAACAAATTGCCGCTGTTCAAAAACCGTGCGATGTATCGAAAAAATTCTTGAAGCGTCAGTGAGAGCCGGGTTTCGCCTTCGATCATGGAAAAGCACAACTCTCTACATATTTCAGAGTCCGAGAACAAACGAGTTAAAAATGTCTTGTCACAAGCCCCAGCTTCAGAAACTGTCCGACTTGCTCAATGTTAAACAATAGGGGGATTTTCTGAAATCTGCTCAAAATGTGTCTGATTTTTTGCAAACGAAAGTCCGCTGAGAGAAAACGGTGAGACATAGAGAAATTTTGAAAAGATCGTGTGAATGTCATCGGGCGTGGCTTTCACATGGGCGAAAATCAGTTCAGTAGAAGGAAATATGTGACCGTGACGACGAGTTAAAAAATAATTTGGGTTCCAGCTCGGACAAAGTCTCGCACTCTAACTTAACGGCAGTTACACTGAAAAATTTTTAAATTTTTAAATTTGAGGCAAACTTTGGGTCGCTCAGAGGCTCATTGTGAAAAAACCGTAACAGATATCAACATCCCGTCTTCACTTCTGAAAAGTGCTCGGATATTCCTACAAACTGAGATTTCAATGGTTTTTCTAAGTGAACGTATGATGACACAGTAAATCCTCAAAAAAGTGGATTTTTTTGATCGCTCCGACACCGGACTCCATTCATTCCTATGGGATTTTTGGGCGTGGTTTTTCGCTAATTACGTCGCCATGGTAACTCCAATCGCTTATAAAAGTAATAGCACCCATCTCGAGATCGAGCCGCACGTTTTGATATATATATTGTGGGGGTGCATGCTACGGTACGACCCGCATTAAGGTGGACGGAAGAAAAATAAATAAATAAACTAGAAAATTTCAGGAAATTTAAACGGGGCCTGCCACGTGGTGCGTAATCAGTCACACACCCCCAATCAGAGGTTATGCTGCCTAGCCTAGCACACTAATGCTAGCTAACATGTTATCAATAGGTTCGAAGCAATAAGTAGAAAAAGTTGGGACAAATTAAAAAATTTGCAAAAATGCTAACATGAGCTAGCATGCTAATGCTAACTAGCATGTTATCAATATCCTCGAAGCAATGAGTGAAAAAAGTTAAGCAAAATTCAAAAATTAGCAAAAATGCTAACATGAGCTAGCATGCTAATGCTAACTAGCATGCGCATGCTAGCTAACATGTAATCATTAGCTGCAACGTAATAACAGTGAAAAGTTAAGAAAATTCAAAAAAATAGCTAAAATGCTAAAATGAGCTAGCTAAAATGAGCACACCCCCAATCTAACATGTTATCAATAGGTTCGAAGCAATAAGTAGAAAAAGTTGGGACAAATTAAAAAAATGCTTAAATGCTAACATGAGCTAGCATGCTAATGCTAACTAGCATGTTATCAATAGCCTCGAAGCAATGAGTAAAAAAAGTTAAGCAAATTCAAAAAATTAGCTAAAATGCTAACATGAGCTAGCATGCTAATGCTAACTAGCATTTTATCAATAGCCTCGAAGCAATGAGTAAAAAAAGTTAAGAAAGATTCCAAAATTAGCAAAAATGCTAACATGAGCTAGCATGCTAATGCTAACTAGCATACTAATGCTAGCTAACATGTAATCGTTAGCCTCAACGTAATCACTACGAAAAGTTAAGAAATTTTAAAAAATTAGCTAAAATGCTAACATGAGCTAGCATGCTAATGCTAACTAGCATGCTAATGCTAGCTAACATGTAATCATTAGCTACGACGTAATCATTACGAAAAGTTACGAAAATGTCAAAAAATTTCTTAAATGCTAGCATGAGCTAGCATGCTAATGCTAACTAGCATGCGCATGCTAGCTAACATGTAACAAATAGCATCAGAGGAATCAGCACGAAAAGTTAGTCAAAAACCCAAATTTAGCTAAAATGCTAAAAATAGCTAGCATGCTAATGCTAACTAGCTTAATAATGCTAAGTAGCATAATATTAGGTAAGGGGTGTGAATACTTTTCTATGTGTTAGAATACTCTCCCAAGTCAGATAAGCGGTCTGTTTTAAAAGCCCAGGCAGCAATGTGCTTAGAAATGAATGGACAATGTATTTGCTGAAGCATTATGGGAAATGGAGTTGTGGCCAGAACAAAGAATGTGCCTATTAAGTCAACTAACTTATAGACAGAAAGAGAGAGAGAGACAGGGACACAAAGTCCTTTAAGACCGCTCAATTCGCAGCTCCACAGTCACTGACAGAGAGACAGAGACGGGCAGACAGAGACAGACAGGGAGACAGAAAGAGAGACAGAGACAGACAGAGAGACAGAAAGAGACAGACAGAGAGACAGAGACGGGCAGACAGAGACAGACAGGGAGACAGAAAGAGACAGAGAAAGACAGAGAGACGGAAAGAGACAGAGAAAGACAGAGAAAGAGACAGAAAGAGAGACAGACAGAGAGAAAGAGACAGACAGAGAGACAGACAGAGACAGACAGAGTGAAAGAGACAGACAGAGAGATGGACAGAGACAGACAGAGTGAAAGAGACAGACAGAGAGATGGACAGAGACAGACAGAGAGAAAGACAGACAGACAACCCCTATGAATCGTCTATAGAAAATCTGAAGGCTTTTATTTTGAAGAGCTTGTTTGAGTCTTATTTTGAAAGTCCATCATGGATGTCAGTTAAGGCTGATTGAATATCATATGTATAATGAAATCCTCTGAAGGGTAATCCATTAATCTAACAGGCCTTAACTCCATGTCTAAATAGAGTTCTAATGACCTTAAGTGACCTTTTGTTCTCCTCAGAGGCCAGCTGTGCTGTTGCTAAGTAACAGCAAAGTCACAGGTGCATGTGTGTGTGACCCAATCAGCTGATGCTCGGCTTACAGGCAGGCAGTCAGACAGACAGACAGACAGACAGACAGAAAGACAGCAATAGTTTAAAACAATAGGGTCCTGTGATATTGTATTGAAGATCAGAGGGCTTTTATTTTGAAGAGATTATTTGAGTCTTATTTTGAAAGTCCAGCATGGATGTCAGTTGAGGCTGATTCAGTCTCTTTATTCATATGTTGCGCTACCACCAATGGTAATCAACTGTTCTATCAGACCTTAAATTCATGTCCATAGAGTGTTATGATGACCTTTAGTGACCTTTAATGAGCTCTCCTCCACAGAGCCTCAGACAGTGTGGGTCAAAAGTCAATTTCAAGACATGTATGAGCACTCCACACTAATCAGAATTACTGGAAATGTAGCTACAGCTACCCAAATGTCAGTTTCAAGACATGAACAAGCACTCCACACTAATCAGAAAAAAAAGAGACAGAGAAAGGCAGAAAAATTCTTTCAGACCGCTGCTTCCGCAGCGGACCCTCCGCTGAGAGACAGACATAGAGTCCTTCAGAGTCAGTCGCTGGCTCATCTCCAAAGAGACAAGAGGTGCAGCTGCTGCTTAGAGGGACAGACAGACAGACAGACAGACAGACAGACAGACAGACAGACAGACAGACAGACAGACAGACAGACAGACAGACAGACAGACAGACAGACTGCAGTAGTGTAAAACAATAAGCTGCTATGATCTTCTATAGAAAATCTGAGGGCTTTTATTTTGAAGAGCTTGTTTGAGTCTTATTTTGAAAGTCCATCATGGATGTCAGTTAAGGCTGATTGAATATCATATGTATAATGAAATCCTCTGAAGGGTAATCCATTAATCTAACAGGCCTTAACTCCATGTCTAAATAGAGTTCTAATGACCTTAAGAGACCTTTTGTTCTCCTCAGAGGCCAGCTGTGCTGTTGCTAAGTAACAGCAAAGTCACAGGTGCATGTGTGTGTGACCCAATCAGCTGATCAGACAGTGTGGGTCAAAAGTCACTTTCAAGACATGTATGAGCACTCCACACTAATCAGAATTACTGGAAATGAATCTACAGCTACCCAAATGTCAGTTTCAAGACATGTATGAGCACTCCACACTAATCAGAAAAAAAAGAGACAGAGAAAGGCAGAAAAGTTCTTTCAGACCGCTGCTTCCGCAGCGGACCCTCCGCTGAGACACAGACATGGAGTCCTTCAGAGTCAGTCGCTGACGGAGAGAACCTCTATGTGAGAGTAGTGTAATAGTAGTAATAAATGTGTAATAGATCTTTAATAGTAGTGTAAAATAATAGGGTACTGTGATATTGTATACAAAATCTTAGGGCTTTTATTTTGTAAATATTGTTTGAGTCTTATTTTGTGGGTCAAAAGTCAGTTTCAAGACATGTAAGAGCACTCCACACTAATCAGAATTAGTACAAAGTAATCTACAGCTTCTATGGTAAATCTGAAGGCCTAAATCCATGTTCAAATAGAGTTGGAATGAACTCTAATGACCTCTGGCTCTCCTGAGAAGTGCAGGTGTGCCGTTGCTTGGCAACTAATGGCCGTGACTAATTTAGCGTGACTAATTTGTCTCTGACATGTCAGCCACTTTGAAGCTCTAAATCCATCTCTGACCCCAAAAAGGCTTCCGAACAAATTGCTGCTGTTCAAAAACCGTGCGATGTATCGAAAAAATTCTTGAAGCGTCAGTGAGAGCCGGGTTTCGCCTTCGATCATGGAAAAGCACAACTCTCTACATATTTCAGAGTCCGAGAACAAACGAGTTAAAAATGTCTTGTCACAAGCCCCAGCTTCAGAAACTGTCAGACTTGCTCAATGTTAAACAATAGGGGGATTTTCTGAAATCTGCTCAAAATGTGTCTGATTTTTTGCAAACGAAAGTCCGCTGAGAGAAAACGGTGAGACATAGAGAAATTTTGAAAAGATCGTGTGAATGTCATCGGGCGTGGCTTTCACATGGGCGAAAATCAGTTCAGTAGAAGGAAATATGTGACCGTGACGACGAGTTAAAAAATAATTTGGGTTCCAGCTCGGACAAAGTCTCGCACTCTAACTTAACGGCAGTTACACTGAAAAATTTTTAAATTTTTAAATTTGAGGCAAACTTTGGGTCGCTCAGAGGCTCATTGTGAAAAAACCGTAACAGATATCAACATCCCGTCTTCACTTCTGAAAAGTGCTCGGATATTCCTACAAACTGAGATTTTAATGGTTTTTCTAAGTGAACGTATGATGACACAGTAAATCCTCAAAAAAGTGGATTTTTTTGATCGCTCCGACACCGGACTCCATTCATTCCTATGGGATTTTTGGGCGTGGTTTTTTGCTAATTACGTCGCCATGGTAACTCCAATCGCTTATAAAAGTAATAGCACCCATCTCGAGATCGAGCCGCACGTTTTGATATATATATTGTGGGGGTGCATGCTACGGTACGACCCGCATTAAGGTGGACGGAAGAAAAATAAATAAATAAATAATAAAGAGTCCAGTTTAGAGGTGTAGAATAATAGGTGCCTTGCCATGCAATTGCATGGGAGGCAGTGCATTGCATTGCTTCGCAATGCAATGCTCTGCTTCTCCCTGCATTGCATTGGCAGGCCCCTAACTAGAAAATTTCAGGAAATTTAAACGGGGCCTGCCACGTGGTGCGTAATCAGTCACACACCCCCAATCAGAGGTTATGCTGCCTAGCCTAGCACACTAATGCTAGCTAACATGTTATCAATAGGTTCGAAGCAATAAGTAGAAAAAGTTGGGACAAATTAAAAAATTTGCAAAAATGCTAACATGAGCTAGCATGCTAATGCTAACTAGCATGTTATCAATATCCTCGAAGCAATGAGTGAAAAAAGTTAAGCAAAATTCAAAAATTAGCAAAAATGCTAACATGAGCTAGCATGCTAATGCTAACTAGCATGCGCATGCTAGCTAACATGTAATCATTAGCTGCAACGTAATAACAGTGAAAAGTTAAGAAAATTCAAAAAAATAGCTAAAATGCTAAAATGAGCTAGCTAAAATGAGCACACCCCCAATCTAACATGTTATCAATAGGTTCGAAGCAATAAGTAGAAAAAGTTGGGACAAATTAAAAAAATGCTTAAATGCTAACATGAGCTAGCATGCTAATGCTAACTAGCATGTTATCAATAGCCTCGAAGCAATGAGTAAAAAAAGTTAAGCAAATTCAAAAAATTAGCTAAAATGCTAACATGAGCTAGCATGCTAATGCTAACTAGCATTTTATCAATAGCCTCGAAGCAATGAGTAAAAAAAGTTAAGAAAGATTCCAAAATTAGCAAAAATGCTAACATGAGCTAGCATGCTAATGCTAACTAGCATACTAATGCTAGCTAACATGTAATCGTTAGCCTCAACGTAATCACTACGAAAAGTTAAGAAATTTTAAAAAATTAGCTAAAATGCTAACATGAGCTAGCATGCTAATGCTAACTAGCATGCTAATGCTAGCTAACATGTAATCATTAGCTACGACGTAATCATTACGAAAAGTTACGAAAATGTCAAAAAATTTCTTAAATGCTAGCATGAGCTAGCATGCTAATGCTAACTAGCATGCGCATGCTAGCTAACATGTAACAAATAGCATCAGAGGAATCAGCACGAAAAGTTAGTCAAAAACCCAAATTTAGCTAAAATGCTAAAAATAGCTAGCATGCTAATGCTAACTAGCTTAATAATGCTAAGTAGCATAATATTAGGTAAGGGGTGTGAATACTTTTCTATGTGTTAGAATACTCTCCCAAGTCAGATAAGCGGTCTGTTTTAAAAGCCCAGGCAGCAATGTGCTTAGAAATGAATGGACAATGTATTTGCTGAAGCATTATGGGAAATGGAGTTGTGGCCAGAACAAAGAATGTGCCTATTAAGTCAACTAACTTATAGACAGAAAGAGAGAGAGAGACAGGGACACAAAGTCCTTTAAGACCGCTCAATTCGCAGCTCCACAGTCACTGACAGAGAGACAGAGACGGGCAGACAGAGACAGACAGGGAGACAGAAAGAGAGACAGAGACAGACAGAGAGACAGAAAGAGACAGACAGAGAGACAGAGACGGGCAGACAGAGACAGACAGGGAGACAGAAAGAGAGACAGAGACAGACAGAGAGACAGAAAGAGACAGAGAAAGACAGACAAAGAGACAGAAAGAGAGACAGAAAGAGAGAAAGAGACAGACAGAGAGAAAGACAGACAGACAACCCCTATGAATCGTCTATAGAAAATCTGAAGGCTTTTATTTTGAAGAGCTTGTTTGAGTCTTATTTTGAAAGTCCATCATGGATGTCAGTTAAGGCTGATTGAATATCATATGTATAATGAAATCCTCTGAAGGGTAATCCATTAATCTAACAGGCCTTAACTCCATGTCTAAATAGAGTTCTAATGACCTTAAGTGACCTTTTGTTCTCCTCAGAGGCCAGCTGTGCTGTTGCTAAGTAACAGCAAAGTCACAGGTGCATGTGTGTGTGACCCAATCAGCTGATGCTCGGCTTACAGGCAGGCAGTCAGACAGACAGACAGACAGACAGACAGAAAGACAGCAATAGTTTAAAACAATAGGGTCCTGTGATATTGTATTGAAGATCAGAGGGCTTTTATTTTGAAGAGATTATTTGAGTCTTATTTTGAAAGTCCAGCATGGATGTCAGTTGAGGCTGATTCAGTCTCTTTATTCATATGTTGCGCTACCACCAATGGTAATCAACTGTTCTATCAGACCTTAAATTCATGTCCATAGAGTGTTATGATGACCTTTAGTGACCTTTAATGAGCTCTCCTCCACAGAGCCTCAGACAGTGTGGGTCAAAAGTCAATTTCAAGACATGTATGAGCACTCCACACTAATCAGAATTACTGGAAATGTAGCTACAGCTACCCAAATGTCAGTTTCAAGACATGAACAAGCACTCCACACTAATCAGAAAAAAAAGAGACAGAGAAAGGCAGAAAAATTCTTTCAGACCGCTGCTTCCGCAGCGGACCCTCCGCTGAGAGACAGACATAGAGTCCTTCAGAGTCAGTCGCTGGCTCATCTCCAAAGAGACAAGAGGTGCAGCTGCTGCTTAGAGGGACAGACAGACAGACAGACAGACAGACAGACAGACAGACAGACAGACAGACAGACAGACAGACTGCAGTAGTGTAAAACAATAAGCTGCTATGATCTTCTATAGAAAATCTGAGGGCTTTTATTTTGAAGAGCTTGTTTGAGTCTTATTTTGAAAGTCCATCATGGATGTCAGTTAAGGCTGATTGAATATCATATGTATAATGAAATCCTCTGAAGGGTAATCCATTAATCTAACAGGCCTTAACTCCATGTCTAAATAGAGTTCTAATGACCTTAAGAGACCTTTTGTTCTCCTCAGAGGCCAGCTGTGCTGTTGCTAAGTAACAGCAAAGTCACAGGTGCATGTGTGTGTGACCCAATCAGCTGATCAGACAGTGTGGGTCAAAAGTCACTTTCAAGACATGTATGAGCACTCCACACTAATCAGAATTACTGGAAATGAATCTACAGCTACCCAAATGTCAGTTTCAAGACATGTATGAGCACTCCACACTAATCAGAAAAAAAAGAGACAGAGAAAGGCAGAAAAGTTCTTTCAGACCGCTGCTTCCGCAGCGGACCCTCCGCTGAGACACAGACATGGAGTCCTTCAGAGTCAGTCGCTGACGGAGAGAACCTCTATGTGAGAGTAGTGTAATAGTAGTAATAAATGTGTAATAGATCTTTAATAGTAGTGTAAAATAATAGGGTACTGTGATATTGTATACAAAATCTTAGGGCTTTTATTTTGTAAATATTGTTTGAGTCTTATTTTGTGGGTCAAAAGTCAGTTTCAAGACATGTAAGAGCACTCCACACTAATCAGAATTAGTACAAAGTAATCTACAGCTTCTATGGTAAATCTGAAGGCCTAAATCCATGTTCAAATAGAGTTGGAATGAACTCTAATGACCTCTGGCTCTCCTGAGAAGTGCAGGTGTGCCGTTGCTTGGCAACTAATGGCCGTGACTAATTTAGCGTGACTAATTTGTCTCTGACATGTCAGCCACTTTGAAGCTCTAAATCCATCTCTGACCCCAAAAAGGCTTCCGAACAAATTGCTGCTGTTCAAAAACCGTGCGATGTATCGAAAAAATTCTTGAAGCGTCAGTGAGAGCCGGGTTTCGCCTTCGATCATGGAAAAGCACAACTCTCTACATATTTCAGAGTCCGAGAACAAACGAGTTAAAAATGTCTTGTCACAAGCCCCAGCTTCAGAAACTGTCAGACTTGCTCAATGTTAAACAATAGGGGGATTTTCTGAAATCTGCTCAAAATGTGTCTGATTTTTTGCAAACGAAAGTCCGCTGAGAGAAAACGGTGAGACATAGAGAAATTTTGAAAAGATCGTGTGAATGTCATCGGGCGTGGCTTTCACATGGGCGAAAATCAGTTCAGTAGAAGGAAATATGTGACCGTGACGACGAGTTAAAAAATAATTTGGGTTCCAGCTCGGACAAAGTCTCGCACTCTAACTTAACGGCAGTTACACTGAAAAATTTTTACATTTTTAAATTTGAGGCAAACTTTGGGTCGCTCAGAGGCTCATTGTGAAAAAACCGTAACAGATATCAACATCCCGTCTTCACTTCTGAAAAGTGCTCGGATATTCCTACAAACTGAGATTTTAATGGTTTTTCTAAGTGAACGTATGATGACACAGTAAATCCTCAAAAAAGTGGATTTTTTTGATCGCTCCGACACCGGACTCCATTCATTCCTATGGGATTTTTGGGCGTGGTTTTTTGCTAATTACGTCGCCATGGTAACTCCAATCGCTTATAAAAGTAATAGCACCCATCTCGAGATCGAGCCGCACGTTTTGATATATATATTGTGGGGGTGCATGCTACGGTACGACCCGCATTAAGGTGGACGGAAGAAAAATAAATAAATAAACTAGAAAATTTCAGGAAATTTAAACGGGGCCTGCCACGTGGTGCGTAATCAGTCACACACCCCCAATCAGAGGTTCTGTTGCCTAGCCCAGCATGCTAATGCCAAATTTAAAAAATAGCTAAAATGCTAACATGAGCTAGCATGCTAATGCTAACTAGCATGTTATCAATATCCTCGAAGCAATGAGTGAAAAAAGTTAAGCAAAATTCAAAAATTAGCAAAAATGCTAACATGAGCTAGCATGCTAATGCTAACTAGCATGCGCATGCTAGCTAACATGTAATTATTAGCTGCAACGTAATAACAGTGAAAAGTTAAGAAAATTCAAAAAAATAGCTAAAATGCTAAAATGAGCTAGCTAAAATGAGCACACCCCCAATCTAACATGTTATCAATAGGTTCGAAGCAATAAGTAGAAAAAGTTGGGACAAATTAAAAAAATGCTTAAATGCTAACATGAGCTAGCATGCTAATGCTAACTAGCATGTTATCAATAGCCTCGAAGCAATGAGTAAAAAAAGTTAAGCAAATTCAAAAAAATTAGCTAAAATGCTAACATGAGCTAGCATGCTAATGCTAACTAGCATTTTATCAATAGCCTCGAAGCACTGAGTAAAAAAAGTTAAGAAAGATTCCAAAATTAGCAAAAATGCTAACATGAGCTAGCATGCTAATGCTAACTAGCATACTAATGCTAGCTAACATGTAATCGTTAGCCTCAACGTAATCACTACGAAAAGTTAAGAAATTTTAAAAAATTAGCTAAAATGCTAACATGAGCTAGCATGCTAATGCTAACTAGCATGCTAATGCTAGCTAACATGTAATCATTAGCTACAACGTAATCATTACGAAAAGTTACGAAAATGTCAAAAATTTTCTTAAATGCTAGCATGAGCTAGCATGCTAATGCTAACTAGCATGCGCATGCTAGCTAACATGTAACAAATAGCATCAGAGGAATCAGCACGAAAAGTTAGTCAAAAACCCAAATTTAGCTAAAATGCTAAAAATAGCTAGCATGCTAATGCTAACTAGCTTAATAATGCTAAGTAGCATAATATTAGGTAAGGGGTGTGAATACTTTTCTATGTGTTAGAATACTCTCCTAAGTCAGATAAGCGGTCTGTTTTAAAAGCCCAGGCAGCAATGTGCTTAGAAATGAATGGACAATGTATTTGCTGAAGCATTATGGGAAATGGAGTTGTGGCCAGAACAAAGAATGTGCCTATTAAGTCAACTAACTTATAGACAGAAAGAGAGAGAGAGACAGGGACACAAAGTCCTTTAAGACCGCTCAATTCGCAGCTCCACAGTCACTGACAGAGAGACAGAGACAGACAGAGAGACGGAAAGAGACAGACAGAGAGAAAGAGACAGACAGAGAGACAGACAGACAGAGACAGACAACCCCTATGAATCGTCTATGGAAAATCTGAAGGCTTTTATTTTGAAGAGCTTGTTTGAGTCTTATTTTGAAAGTCCATCATGGATGTCAGTTAAGGCTGATTGAATATCATATGTATAATGAAATCCTCTGAAGGGTAATCCATTAATCTAACAGGCCTTAACTCCATGTCTAAATAGAGTTCTAATGACCTTAAGAGACCTTTTGTTCTCCTCAGAGGCCAGCTGTGCTGTTGCTAAGTAACAGCAAAGTCACAGGTGCATGTGTGTGTGACCCAATCAGCTGATCAGACAGTGTGGGTCAAAAGTCAATTTCAAGACATGTATGAGCACTCCACACTAATCAGAATTACTGGAAATGAAGCTACAGCTACCCAAATGTCAGTTTCAAGACATGAACAAGCACTCCACACTAATCAGAAAAAAAAGAGACAGAGAAAGGCAGAAAAGTTCTTTCAGTCCGCTGCTTCCGCAGCGGACCCTCTGCTGAGAGACAGACATGGAGTCCTTCAGAGTCAGTCGCTGACGGAGAGAACCTCTATGTGAGAGTAGTGTAATAGTAGTAATAAATGTGTAATAGATCTTTAATAGTAGTGTAAAAAAATAGGGTACTGTGATATCGTATTAAAAATCTTAGGGCTTTTATTTTGTAAATATTGTTTGAGTCTTATTTTGTGGGTCAAAAGTCAGGTTCAAGACATGTAAGAGCACTCCACACTAATCAGAATTAAAAGAAAGTAATCTACAGCTTCTATGGTAAACCTGAAGGCCTAAATCCATGTTCCAATAGAGTTGGAATGAACTCTAATGACCTCTGGCTCTCCTGAGAAGTGCAGGTGTGCCGTTGCTTGGCAACTAATGGCCGTGACTAATTTAGCGTGACTAATTTGTCTCTGACATGTCAGCCACTTTGAAGCTCTAAATCCATCTCTGACCCCAAAAACGGCTCCGAACAAATTGCCGCTGTTCGAAAACCATGCGAGGTATCGAAAAAATTCTTGAAGCGTCAGTGAGAGCCGGGTTTCGTCTTCGATCATGGAAAAGCACAACTCTCTACATATTTCACAGTCCGAGAACGAACGAGAGAAAAATGTCTTGTCACAAGCCCCAGCTTCAGAAATTGGCAGACTTGCTCAATGTTAAACAATAGGGGGATTTTCTGAAATCTGCTCAGAATTCATCTGATTTTTTGCAAACGAAAGTCCGCTGAGAGAAAACGGTGAGACATAGAGAAATTTCGAAAAGATCGTGTGAATGTCATCGGGCGTGGCTTTCACATGGGCGAAAATCAGTTCAGTAGAAGGAAATATGTGAGCGTGACGACAAGTTAAAAAATAATTTGGGATCCAGCTCGGACAAAGTCTCGCACTCTAACTTAACGGCAGTTACACTGAAAATTTTTTAAATTTTTAAATTTGAGGCAAACTTTGGGTCGCTCAGAGGCTCATTGTGAAAAAACCGTAACAGATATCAACATCCCGTCTTCACTTCTGAAAAGTGCTCGGATATTCCTACAAACTGAGATTTCAATGGTTTTTCTAAGTGAACGTATGATGACACAGTAAATCCTCAAAAAAGTGGATTTTTTTGATCGCTCCGACACCGGACTCCATTCATTCCTATGGGATTTTTGAGCGTGGTTTTTCGCTAATTACGTCGCCATGGTAACTCCAATCGCTTATAAAAGTAATAGCACCCATCTCGAGATCGAGCCGCACGTTTTGATATATATATTGTGGGGGTGCATGCTACGGTACGACCCGCATTCCGGTGGACGGAAGAAAAATAAATAAATAAACTAGAAAATTTCAGGAAATTTAAACGGGGCCTGCCACGTGGTGCGTAATCAGTCACACACCCCCATTCAGAGCTTCTGTTGCCTAGAACAAATAAAAAAAATAGCTAAAATGCTAACATGAGCTAGCATGCTAATGCTAACTAGCATGCTAATGATAGCTAGCATGTTATTAATAGCCTTGAAGCAATGAGTGAAAAAAGTTAAGCAAAATTCAAAAATTAGCTAAAATGCTAACATGAGCTAGCATGCTAATGCTAACTAGCATATTATCAATAGCCTCGAAGCAATGAGTAAAAAAAGTTTAGCAAAATTCAAAAATTAGCAAAAATGCTAACATGAGCTAGCATGCTAATGCTAACTAGCATGCTAATGCTAGCTAAAATGTTATTAATAGCCTTGAAACAATGAGTGACAAAAGTTAAGCAAAATTCAAAAATTAGCTAAAATGCTAACATGAGCTAGCATGCTAATGCTAACTAGCATGTTATCAATAGCCTCGAAGCAATGAGTAAAAAAAGTTAAGCAAAATTCAAAAATTAGCAAAAATGCTAACATGAGCTAGCATGCTAATGCTAACTAGCATGCTAATGCTAGCTAGCATGTTATTAATAGCCTTGAAGCAATGAGTAAAAAAAGTTAAGCAAAATTTAAAAATTAGCAAAAATGCTAACATGAGCTAGCATGCTAATGCTAGCTAACATGTAATCATTAGCCTCAACGTAATCACTACGAAAAGTTAAGAAATTTTAAAAAATTTTCTTAAATGCTAACATGAGCTAGCATGCTAATGCTAACTAGCATACTAATGCTAGCTAACATGTAATCGTTAGCCTCAACGTAATCACTACGAAAAGTTAAGAAATTTTAAAAAAATTTCTTAAATGCTAGCATGAGCTAGCATGCTAATGCTAACTAGCATGCGCATGCTAGCTAACATGTAACAAATAGCATCAGAGGAATCAGCACGAAAAGTTAGTCAAAAACCCAAATTTAGCTAAAATGCTAAAAATAGCTAGCATGCTAATGCTAACTAGCTTAATAATGCTAAGTAGCATAATATTAGGTAAGGGGTGTGAATACTTTTCTATGTGTTAGAATACTCTCCCAAGTCAGATAAGCGGTCTGTTTTAAAAGCCCAGGCAGCAATGTGCTTAGAAATGAATGGACAATGTATTTGCTGAAGCATTATGGGAAATGGAGTTGTGGCCAGAACAAAGAATGTGCCTATTAAGTCAACTAACTTATAGACAGAAAGAGAGAGAGAGACAGGGACACAAAGTCCTTTAAGACCGCTCAATTCGCAGCTCGACAGTCACTGACAGAGAGACAGAGACGGGCAGACAGAGACAGACAGGGAGACAGAAAGAGAGACAGAGACAGACAGAGAGACAGAAAGAGACAGACAGAGAGACAGAGACGGGCAGACAGAGACAGACAGGGAGACAGAAAGAGAGACAGAGACAGACAGAGAGACAGAAAGAGACAGAGAAAGAGAGAAAGAGACAGACAGAGAGAAAGACAGACAGACAACCCCTATGAATCGTCTATAGAAAATCTGAAGGCTTTTATTTTGAAGAGCTTGTTTGAGTCTTATTTAGAAAGTCCATCATGGATGTCAGTTAAGGCTGATTGAATATCATATGTATAATGAAATCCTCTGAAGGGTAATCCATTAATCTAACAGGCCTTAACTCCATGTCTAAATAGAGTTCTAATGACCTTAAGTGACCTTTTGTTCTCCTCAGAGGCCAGCTGTGCTGTTGCTAAGTAACAGCAAAGTCACAGGTGCATGTGTGTGTGACCCAATCAGCTGATGCTCGGCTTACAGGCAGTCAGACAGACAGACAGACAGACAGAAAGACAGCAATAGTTTAAAACAATAGGGTCCTGTGATATTGTATTGAAGATCAGAGGGCTTTTATTTTGAAGAGATTATTTGAGTCTTATTTTGAAAGTCCAGCATGGATGTCAGTTGAGGCTGATTCAGTCTCTTTATTCATATGTTGCGCTACCACCAATGGTAATCAACTGTTCTATCAGACCTTAAATTCATGTCCATAGAGTGTTATGATGACCTTTAGTGACCTTTAATGAGCTCTCCTCCACAGAGCCTCAGACAGTGTGGGTCAAAAGTCAATTTCAAGACATGTATGAGCACTCCACACTAATCAGAATTACTGGAAATGAAGCTACAGCTACCCAAATGTCAGTTTCAAGACATGAACAAGCACTCCACACTAATCAGAAAAAAAAGAGACAGAGAAAGGCAGAAAAATTCTTTCAGACCGCTGCTTCCGCAGCGGACCCTCCGCTGAGAGACAGACAGTTAGTCCTTCAGAGTCAGTCGCTGACTCATCTCCAAAGAGACAAGAGGTGCAGCTGCTGCTTAGAGGGAGGGACAGACAGACAGACAGACAGACAGACAGACAGACAGACAGACAGACAGACAGACAGACAGACAGACAGACAGACAGACAGACAGACAAACAGACTGCAGTAGTGTAAAACAATAAGCTGCTATGATCTTCTATAGAAAATCTGAGGGCTTTTATTTTGAAGAGCTTGTTTGAGTCTTATTTTGAAAGTCCATCATGGATGTCAGTTAAGGCTGATTGAATATCATATGTATAATGAAATCCTCTGAAGGGTAATCCATTAATCTAACAGGCCTTAACTCCATGTCTAAATAGAGTTCTAATGACCTTAAGAGACCTTTTGTTCTCCTCAGAGGCCAGCTGTGCTGTTGCTAAGTAACAGCAAAGTCACAGGTGCATGTGTGTGTGACCCAATCAGCTGATCAGACAGTGTGGGTCAAAAGTCAATTTCAAGACATGTATGAGCACTCCACACTAATCAGAATTAGTGGAAATGAAGCTACAGCTACCCAAATGTCAGTTTCAAGACATGAACAAGCACTCCACACTAATCAGAAAAAAAAGAGACAGAAAGGCAGAAAAGTTCTTTCAGACCGCTGCTTCCGCAGCGGACCCTCCGCTGAGAGACAGACATAGAGTCCTTCAGAGTCAGTCGCTGACGGAGAGAAAGAGACAGGCAGAAAAATTCTAGGAGAGTTTCCACTGACAGAACGTCACACAGACAGCTGATGTCTCAGTTCTTTCAGACCGCTGCTTCGCAGCGGACCCTCCGCTGAGAGACAGACATGGAGTCCTTCAGAGTCAGTCGCTGACGGAGAGAACCTCTATGTGAGAGTAGTGTAATAGTAGTAATAAATATGTAATAGATCTTTAATAGTAGTGTAATATAATAGGGTACTGTGATATTGTATAAAAAATCTTAGGGCTTTTATTTTGTAAATATTGTTTGAGTCTTATTTTGTGGGTCAAAAGTCAGGTTCAAGACATGTAAGAGCACTCCACACTAATCAGAATTACTAGAAACAAATCTACAGCTTCTATGGTAAACCTGAAGGCCTAAATCCATGTTCCAATAGAGTTGGAATGAACTCTAATGACCTCTGGCTCTCCTGAGAAGTGCAGGTGTGCCGTTGCTTGGCAACTAATGGCCGTGACTAATTTAGCGTGACAAATTTGTCTCTGACATGTCAGCCACTTTTAAGCTCTAAATCCATCTCTGACCCCAAAAACGGCTCCGAACAAATTGCCGCTGTTCGAAAACCGTGCGAGATATCGAAAAAATTCTTGAAGCGTCAGTGATAGCCGGGTTTCGTCTTCGATCATGGAAAAGCACAACTCTCTACATATTTCACAGTCCGAGAACGAACGAGAGAGAAATGTCTTGTCACAATGTGCAGCTTCAGACTTTCTCAATGTTAAAGTATACGCTGCTCTTCTGAAATCTGCTCAAAATGTGTCTGATTTTTTGCAAACTCGAGTGCGCTGAGAGAAAACGGTGAGACATAGAGAAATTTCGAAAAGATCGTGTGAATGTCATCGGGCGTGGCTTTCACATGGCCGAAAATCAGTTCAGTAGAACGAAATATGTGACCGTGACGGCGAGTTAAAAAATATTTTGGGTTCTCAATAATCTTGGGTCTCACACTCTGACTAAACGGCAGTTACACTGAAAAATTTTTAAATTTTCAAATTTGAGGCAAACTTTGGGTCGCTCAGAGGCTTATTGTGAAAAAACCGTAACAGATATCAACATCCCGTCTTCACTTCTGAAAAGTGCTCGGATATTCCTACAAACTGAGATTTTAATGGTTTTTCTAAGTGAACGTATGATGACACAGTAAATCCTCAAAAAAGTGGATTTTTTGGATCGCTCCGAGATGTGAATGCATTCATTCCTATGGGATATTTCGGCGTGGTTTTTCGCTAATTACGTCGCCATGGTAACTCCAATCGCTTATAAAAGTAATAGCACCCATCGTGGAATCGAGCCGCACGTTTTGATATATATATTGTGGGGGTGCATGCTACGGTACGACCCGCATTAACGCTGGACGGAAGAAAAATAAATAATAATAAAGAAGCCGTTTAGAGGTGTAGAATAATAGGTGCCTTGCCATGCAATTGCATGGGAGGCAGTGCATTGCATTGCTTCGCAATGCAATGCTCTGCTTCTCCCTGCATTGCATTGGCAGGCCCCTAACTAGAAAATTTCAGGAAATTTAAACGGGGCCTGCCACGTGGTGCGTAATCAGTCACACACCCCCATTCAGAGCTTCTGTTGCCTAGAACAAATTAAAAAAATAGCTAAAATGCTAACATGAGCTAGCATGCTAATGCTAACTAGCATGCTAATGATAGCTAGCATGTTATTAATAGCCTCGAAGCAATGAGTAAAAAAAGTTAAGCAAAATTCAAAAATTAGCAAAAATGCTAACATGAGCTAGCATGCTAATGCTAGCTAACATGTAATCATTAGCTACAACGTAATCACTACGAAAAGTTAAGAAAATTTGAAAAATTAGCAAAAAT
This sequence comes from Valencia hispanica, assembly GCA_963556495.2. Classification (NCBI taxonomy): domain Eukaryota; kingdom Metazoa; phylum Chordata; class Actinopteri; order Cyprinodontiformes; family Valenciidae; genus Valencia; species Valencia hispanica. The sequence goes on along the minus strand of OY747705.1, from coordinate 29,881,537 downwards.
GCTAACATGAGCTAGCATGCTAATGCTAACTAGCATGCTAATGCTAGCTAACATGTAATCAAAAGCTGCAACATAATCACTACGAAAAGTTAAGAAATGTTGAAAAATTAGCTAAAATTCTAAATTTAGCTAGCATGCTAATGCTAACTAGCATGCGCATGCTAGCTAACATGTAATCATTAGCTGCAACGTAATAACAGTGAAAAGTTAAGAAAATTCAAAAAAATAGCTAAAATGCTAAAATGAGCTAGCATGCTAATGCTAACTAGCATGCTAATGCTAGCTAACATGTAATCATTAGCTACAACGTAATCACTACGAAACGTTAAGAAAATTTGAAAAATTAGCTAAAATGCTAACATGAGCTAGCATGCTAATGCTAGCTAGCATGCGCATGCTAGCTAACATGTAATCATTAGCTGCAACGTAATAACAGTGAAAAGTTAAGAAAATTCAAAAAAATAGCTAAAATGCTAAAATGAGCTAGCATGCTAATGCTAACTAGCATGTTAATGCTAGCTAACATGTAATCATTAGCTACAACGTAATCACTACGAAAAGTTAAGAAAATTTGAAAAATTAGCAAAAATGCTAACATGAGCTAGCATGCTAATGCTAACTAGCATGCTAATGCTAGCTAACATGTTATCATTAGCATCAGAGGAATCAGCACGAAAAGTTAGTCAAAAACCCAAATTTAGCTAAAATGCTAAAAATAGCTAGCATGCTAATGCTAACTAGCTTAATAATGCTAAGTAGCATAATATTAGGTAAGGGGTGTGAATACTTTTCTATGTGTTAGAATACTCTCCTAAGTCAGATAAGCGGTCTGTTTTAAAAGCCCAGGCAGCTATGTGCTTAGAAATGAATGGACAATGTCATTGCTGAAGCATTATGGGAAATGGAGTTGTGGCAGGTATAAAGAATGTGCCTATTAAGTAAACTGACTTATAGACAGAAAGAGAGAGAGAGACAGGGACACAAAGTCCTTTAAGACCGCTCAATTCGCAGCTCGACAGTCACTGACAGAGAGACAGAGACGGGCAGACAGACACAGACAGGGAGACAGAAAGAGACAGAGAAAGACAGACAAAGAGACAGAAAGAGAGACAGAGACAGACAGAGAGAGAAAGACAGACAGGGAGACAGAAAGAGAGACAGACAGAGACAGAAAGAGAGACAGAGACAGAGAGAGACAGAGAAAGACAGACAGACAAAGAGACAGAAAGAGAGACAGAGACAGACAGAGACAGAGAAAGACAGACAGGGAGACAGAAAGAGAGACAGACAGAGACAGAAAGAGAGACAGAGATAGACAGAGACAGAGAAAGACAGACAAGGAGACAGAAAGAGAGACAGACAGAGACAAAAAGAGAGACAGAGACAGAAAGAGATAGAGAAAGACAGACAAAGAGACAGAAAGAGAGACAGACAGAGAGAAAGAGACAGACAGAGAGACAGACAGACAGACAACCCCTATGAATCTTCTATAGAAAATCTGAGGGCTTTTATTTTGAAGAGCTTGTTTGAGTCTTATTTTGAAAGTCCATCATGGATGTCAGTTAAGGCTGATTGAATATCATATGTATAATGAAATCCTCTGAAGGGTAATCCATTAATCTAACAGGCCTTAACTCCATGTCTAAATAGAGTTCTAATGACCTTAAGAGACCTTTTGTTCTCCTCAGAGGCCAGCTGTGCTGTTGCTAAGTAACAGCAAAGTCACAGGTGCATGTGTGTGTGACCCAATCAGCTGATCAGACAGTGTGGGTCAAAAGTCACTTTCAAGACATGTATGAGCACTCCACACTAATCAGAATTACTGGAAATGAATCTACAGCTACCCAAATGTCAGTTTCAAGACATGAACAAGCACTCCACACTAATCAGAAAAAAAAGAGACAGAGAAAGGCAGAAAAGTTCTTTCAGACCGCTGACCCTCCGCTGAGACACAGACATGGACTCCTTCAGAGTCAGTCGCTGACGGAGAGAACCTCTATGTGAGAGTAGTGTAATAGTAGTAATAAATGTGTAATAGATCTTTAATAGTAGTGTAAAATAATAGGGTACTGTGATATTGTATACAAAATCTTAGGGCTTTTATTTTGTAAATATTGTTTGAGTCTTATTTTGTGGGTCAAAAGTCAGTTTCAAGACATGTAAGAGCACTCCACACTAATCAGAATTAGTACAAAGTAATCTACAGCTTCTATGGTAAACCTGAAGGCCTAAATCCATGTTCCAATAGAGTTGGAATGAACTCTAATGACCTCTGGCTCTCCTGAGAAGTGCAGGTGTGCCGTTGCTTGGCAACTAATGGCCGTGACTAATTTAGCGTGACTAATTTGTCTCTGACATGTCAGCCACTTTGAAGCTCTAAATCCATCTCTGACCCCAAAAAGGCTTCCGAACAAATTGCCGCTGTTCAAAAACCGTGCGATGTATCGAAAAAATTCTTGAAGCGTCAGTGAGAGCCGGGTTTCGCCTTCGATCATGGAAAAGCACAACTCTCTACATATTTCAGAGTCCGAGAACAAACGAGTTAAAAATGTCTTGTCACCAGCCCCAGCTTCAGAAACTGTCAGACTTGCTCAATGTTAAACAATAGGGGGATTTTCTGAAATCTGCTCAAAATGTGTCTGATTTTTTGCAAACGAAAGTCCGCTGAGAGAAAACGGTGAGACATAGAGAAATTTTGAAAAGATCGTGTGAATGTCATCGGGCGTGGCTTTCACATGGGCGAAAATCAGTTCAGTAGAAGGAAATATGTGACCGTGACGACGAGTTAAAAAATAATTTGGGTTCCAGCTCGGACAAAGTCTCGCACTCTAACTTAACGGCAGTTACACTGAAAAATTTTTAAATTTTTTAATTTGAGGCAAACTTTGGGTCGCTCAGAGGCTCATTGTGAAAAGACCGTAACAGATATCAACATCCCGTCTTCACTTCTGAAAAGTGCTCGGATATTCCTACAAACTGAGATTTTAATGGTTTTTCTAAGTGAACGTATGATGACACAGTAAATCCTCAAAAAAGTGGATTTTTTTGATCGCTCCGACACCGGACTCCATTCATTCCTATGGGATTTTTGAGCGTGGTTTTTCGCTAATTACGTCGCCATGGTAACTCCAATCGCTTATAAAAGTAATAGCACCCATCTCGAGATCGAGCCGCACGTTTTGATATATATATTGTGGGGGTGCATGCTACGGTACGACCCGCATTAAGGTGGACGGAAGAAAAATAAATAAATAAATAATAAAGAGTCCAGTTTAGAGGTGTAGAATAATAGGTGCCTTGCCATGCAATTGCATGGGAGGCAGTGCATTGCATTGCTTCGCAATGCAATGCTCTGCTTCTCCCTGCATTGCATTGGCAGGCCCCTAACTAGAAAATTTCAGGAAATTTAAACGGGGCCTGCCACGTGGTGCGTAATAAGTCACACACCCCCAATCTAACATGTTATCAATAGGTCCGAAGCAATAAGTAGAAAAAGTTGGGACAAATTAAAAAAATGCTTAAATGCTAACATGAGCTAGCATGCTAATGCTAACTAGCATGTTATCAATAGCCTCGAAGCAATGAGTAAAAAAAGTTAAGCAAATTCAAAAAAATAGCTAAAATGCTAACACTAGCTAGCATGCTAATGCTAACTAGCATGTTATCAACAGCCTCAAAGCAATGAGTAAAAAAAGTTAAGCAAAATTAAAAAATTAGCAAAAATGCTAACATGAGCTAGCATGCTAATGCTAACTAGCAAACTAATGCTAGCTAACATGTAATCGTTAGCCTCAACGTAATCACTACGAAAAGTTAAGAAATTTAAAAAAATTAGCTAAAATGCTAACATGAGCTAGCATGCTAATGCTAACTAGCATGCGCATGCTAGCTAACATGTAATCATTAGCTACAACGTAATCACTACGAAAAGTTAAGAAAATTTGAAAAATTAGCTAAAATGCTAACATGAGCTAGCATGCTAATGCTAACTAGCATGCGCATGCTAGCTAACATGTAATCATTAGCTACAACGTAATCACTACGAAAATTTAAGAAAATTTGAAAAATTAGCTAAAATGCTAACATGAGCTAGCATGCTAATGCTAACTAGCATGCTAATGCTAGCTAACATGTAATCGTTAGCCTCAACGTAATCACTACGAAAAGTTAAGAAATTTAAAAAAATTAGCTAAAATGCTAACATGAGCTAGCATGCTAAAGCTAACTAGCATGCTAATGCTAGCTAACATGTAATCATTAGCTACAACGTAATCACTACGAAAAGTTACGAAAATGTCAAAAATTAGCTAAAATGCTAGCATGAGCTAGCATGCTAATGCTAACTAGCATGCGCATGCTAGCTAACATGTAATCATTAGCATCAGAGGAATCAGCACGAAAAGTTAGTCAAAAACCCAAATTTAGCTAAAATGCTAAAAATAGCTAGCATGCTAATGCTAACTAGCTTAATAATGCTAAGTAGCATAATATTAGGTAAGGGGTGTGAATACTTTTCTATGTGTTGGAATACTCTCCTAAGTCAGATAAGCGGTCTGTTTTAAAAGCCCAGGCAGCAATGTGCTTAGAAATGAATGGACAATGTATTTGCTGAAGCATTATGGGAAATGGAGTTGTGGCCAGAACAAAGAATGTGCCTATTAAGTCAACTAACTTATAGACAGAAAGAGAGAGAGAGAGAGACAGGGACACAAAGTCCTTTAAGACCGCTCAATTCGCAGCTCGACAGTCACTGACAGAGAGACAGAGATGGGCAGACAGAGACAGACAGGGAGACAGAAAGAGACAGAGAAAGACAGACAAAGAGACAGAAAGAGAGACAGACAGAGAGAAGGACAGAGACAGAGAAAGACAGACAAAGAGACAGAAAGAGAGACGGACAGAGACAGAGAAAGACAGACAAAGAGACAGACAGAGAGACGGACAGAGACAGACGGAGAGAAAGAGACAGACAAAGAGACAGAAAGAGACAGAGAAAGACAGACAAAGAGACAGAAAGAGAGACAGACAGAGAGAAAGAGACAGACAGAGAGATGGACAGAGACAGACAGAGTGAAAGAGACAGACAGAGAGATTGACAGAGACAGACAGAGTGAAAGAGACAGACAGAGAGACAGACAGACAGACAGACAACCCCTATGAATCTTCTATAGAAAATCTGAGGGCTTTTATTTTGAAGAGCTTGTTTGAGTCTTATTTTGAAAGTCCATCATGGATGTCAGTTAAGGCTGATTGAATATCATATGTAAAATGAAATCCTCTGAAGGGTAATCCATTAATCTAACAGGCCTTAACTTCATGTCTAAATAGAGTTCTAATGACCTTAAGAGACCTTTTGTTCTCCTCAGAGGCCAGCTGTGCTGTTGCTAAGTAACAGCAAAGTCACAGGTGCATGTGTTTGTGACCCAATCAGCTGATCAGACAGTGTGGGTCAAAAGTCGAAGCTACAGCTACCCAAATGTCAGTTTCAAGACATGTAAGAGCACTCCACACTAATCAGAATTACTGGAAATGAAGCTACAGCTACCCAAATGTCAGTTTCAAGACATGTATGAGCACTCCACACTAATCAGAATTAGTGGAAATGAATCTACAGCTACCCAAATGTCAGTTTCAAGACATGTAAGAGCACTCCACACTAATCAGAATTACTGGAAATGAATCTACAGCTACCCAAATGTCAGTTTCAAGACATGTATGAGCACTCCACACTAATCAGAATTACTGGAAATGAATCTACAGCTACCCAAATGTCAGTTTCAAGACATGTATGAGCACTCCACACTAATCAGAATTAGTGGAAATGAAGCTACGGCTACCCAAATGTCAGTTTCAAGACATGTATGAGCACTCCACACTAATCAGAAAAAAAAGAGACAGAGAAAGGCAGAAAAGTTCTTTCAGACCGCTGCTTCCGCAGCGGACCCTCCGCTGAGACACAGACATGGAGTCCTTCAGAGTCAGTCGCTGACGGAGAGAACCTCTATGTGAGAGTAGTGTAATAGTAGTAATAAATGTGTAACAGATCTTTAATAGTAGTGTAAAATAATAGGGTACTGTGATATTGTATACAAAATCTTAGGGCTTTTATTTTGTAAATATTGTTTGAGTCTTATTTTGTGGGTCAAAAGTCAGTTTCAAGACATGTAAGAGCACTCCACACTAATCAGAATTAGTACAAAGTAATCTACAGCTTCTATGGTAAACCTGAAGGCCTAAATCCATGTTCCAATAGAGTTGGAATGAACTCTAATGACCTCTGGCTCTCCTGAGAAGTGCAGGTGTGCCGTTGCTTGGCAACTAATGGCCGTGACTAATTTAGCGTGACTAATTTGTCTCTGACATGTCAGCCACTTTGAAGCTCTAAATCCATCTCTGACCCCAAAAAGGCTTCCGAACAAATTGCCGCTGTTCAAAAACCGTGCGATGTATCGAAAAAATTCTTGAAGCGTCAGTGAGAGCCGGGTTTCGCCTTCGATCATGGAAAAGCACAACTCTCTACATATTTCAGAGTCCGAGAACGAACGAGTTAAAAATGTCTTGTCACAAGCCCCAGCTTCAGAAACTGTCAGACTTGCTCAATGTTAAACCATAGGGGGATTTTCTGAAATCTGCTCAAAATGTGTCTGATTTTTTGCAAACGAAAGTCCGCTGAGAGAAAACGGTGAGACATAGAGAAATTTCGAAAAGATCGTGTGAATGTGGTCGGACGTGGCTTTCACATGGCCGAAAATCAGTTCAATAGAACGAAATATGTGACCGTGACGGCGAGTTAAAAAATAATTTGGGTTCTTGCTCGGACAAAGTCTCGCACTCTAACTTAACGGCAGTTACACTGAAAAATTTTTAAATTTTTAAATTTGAGGCAAACTTTGTGTCGCTCAAAGGCTCATTGTAAAAAAACCGTAACAGATATCAACATCCCGTCTTCACTTCTGAAAAGTGCTCGGATATTCCTACAAACTGAGATTTCAATGGTTTTTCTAAGTGAACGTATGATGACACAGTAAATCCTCAAAAAAGTGGATTTTTTGGATCGCTCCGACTCCTGACTCCATTCATTCCTATGGGATTTTTGGGCGTGGTTTTTGACTAATTACGTCGCCATGGTAACTCCAATCGCTTATAAAAGTAATAGCACCCATCTCGAGATCGAGCCGCACGTTTTGATATATATATTGTGGGGGTGCATGCTACGGTACGACCCGCATTAAGGTGGACGGAAGAAAAATAAATAAATAAACTAGAAAATTTCAGGAAATTTAAACGGGGCCTGCCACGTGGTGCGTAATCAGTCACACACCCCCATTCAGAGCTTCTGTTGCCTAGAACAAATTAAAAAAATAGCTAAAATGCTAACATGAGCTAGCATGCTAATGCTAACTAGCATGCTAATGATAGCTAGCATGTTATTAATAGCCTCGAAGCAATGAGTAAAAAAAGTTAAGCAAAATTCAAAAATTAGCAAAAATGCTAACATGAGCTAGCATGCTAATGCTAGCTAACATGTAATCATTAGCTACAACGTAATCACTACGAAAAGTTAAGAAAATTTGAAAAATTAGCAAAAATGCTAACATGAGCTAGCATGCTAATGCTAACTAGCATGCTAATGCTAGCTAACATGTAATCAAAAGCTGCAACATAATCACTACGAAAAGTTAAGAAATGTTGAAAAATTAGCTAAAATTCTAAATTTAGCTAGCATGCTAATGCTAACTAGCATGCGCATGCTAGCTAACATGTAATCATTAGCTGCAACGTAATAACAGTGAAAAGTTAAGAAAATTCAAAAAAATAGCTAAAATGCTAAAATGAGCTAGCATGCTAATGCTAACTAGCATGCTAATGCTAGCTAACATGTAATCATTAGCTACAACGTAATCACTACGAAACGTTAAGAAAATTTGAAAAATTAGCTAAAATGCTAACATGAGCTAGCATGCTAATGCTAGCTAGCATGCGCATGCTAGCTAACATGTAATCATTAGCTGCAACGTAATAACAGTGAAAAGTTAAGAAAATTCAAAAAAATAGCTAAAATGCTAAAATGAGCTAGCATGCTAATGCTAACTAGCATGTTAATGCTAGCTAACATGTAATCATTAGCTACAACGTAATCACTACGAAAAGTTAAGAAAATTTGAAAAATTAGCAAAAATGCTAACATGAGCTAGCATGCTAATGCTAACTAGCATGCTAATGCTAGCTAACATGTTATCATTAGCATCAGAGGAATCAGCACGAAAAGTTAGTCAAAAACCCAAATTTAGCTAAAATGCTAAAAATAGCTAGCATGCTAATGCTAACTAGCTTAATAATGCTAAGTAGCATAATATTAGGTAAGGGGTGTGAATACTTTTCTATGTGTTAGAATACTCTCCTAAGTCAGATAAGCGGTCTGTTTTAAAAGCCCAGGCAGCTATGTGCTTAGAAATGAATGGACAATGTCATTGCTGAAGCATTATGGGAAATGGAGTTGTGGCAGGTATAAAGAATGTGCCTATTAAGTAAACTGACTTATAGACAGAAAGAGAGAGAGAGACAGGGACACAAAGTCCTTTAAGACCGCTCAATTCGCAGCTCGACAGTCACTGACAGAGAGACAGAGACGGGCAGACAGACACAGACAGGGAGACAGAAAGAGACAGAGAAAGACAGACAAAGAGACAGAAAGAGAGACAGAGACAGACAGAGAGAGAAAGACAGACAGGGAGACAGAAAGAGAGACAGACAGAGACAGAAAGAGAGACAGAGACAGAGAGAGACAGAGAAAGACAGACAGACAAAGAGACAGAAAGAGAGACAGAGACAGACAGAGACAGAGAAAGACAGACAGGGAGACAGAAAGAGAGACAGACAGAGACAGAAAGAGAGACAGAGATAGACAGAGACAGAGAAAGACAGACAAGGAGACAGAAAGAGAGACAGACAGAGACAAAAAGAGAGACAGAGACAGAAAGAGATAGAGAAAGACAGACAAAGAGACAGAAAGAGAGACAGACAGAGAGAAAGAGACAGACAGAGAGACAGACAGACAGACAACCCCTATGAATCTTCTATAGAAAATCTGAGGGCTTTTATTTTGAAGAGCTTGTTTGAGTCTTATTTTGAAAGTCCATCATGGATGTCAGTTAAGGCTGATTGAATATCATATGTATAATGAAATCCTCTGAAGGGTAATCCATTAATCTAACAGGCCTTAACTCCATGTCTAAATAGAGTTCTAATGACCTTAAGAGACCTTTTGTTCTCCTCAGAGGCCAGCTGTGCTGTTGCTAAGTAACAGCAAAGTCACAGGTGCATGTGTGTGTGACCCAATCAGCTGATCAGACAGTGTGGGTCAAAAGTCACTTTCAAGACATGTATGAGCACTCCACACTAATCAGAATTACTGGAAATGAATCTACAGCTACCCAAATGTCAGTTTCAAGACATGAACAAGCACTCCACACTAATCAGAAAAAAAAGAGACAGAGAAAGGCAGAAAAGTTCTTTCAGACCGCTGACCCTCCGCTGAGACACAGACATGGACTCCTTCAGAGTCAGTCGCTGACGGAGAGAACCTCTATGTGAGAGTAGTGTAATAGTAGTAATAAATGTGTAATAGATCTTTAATAGTAGTGTAAAATAATAGGGTACTGTGATATTGTATACAAAATCTTAGGGCTTTTATTTTGTAAATATTGTTTGAGTCTTATTTTGTGGGTCAAAAGTCAGTTTCAAGACATGTAAGAGCACTCCACACTAATCAGAATTAGTACAAAGTAATCTACAGCTTCTATGGTAAACCTGAAGGCCTAAATCCATGTTCCAATAGAGTTGGAATGAACTCTAATGACCTCTGGCTCTCCTGAGAAGTGCAGGTGTGCCGTTGCTTGGCAACTAATGGCCGTGACTAATTTAGCGTGACTAATTTGTCTCTGACATGTCAGCCACTTTGAAGCTCTAAATCCATCTCTGACCCCAAAAAGGCTTCCGAACAAATTGCCGCTGTTCAAAAACCGTGCGATGTATCGAAAAAATTCTTGAAGCGTCAGTGAGAGCCGGGTTTCGCCTTCGATCATGGAAAAGCACAACTCTCTACATATTTCAGAGTCCGAGAACAAACGAGTTAAAAATGTCTTGTCACCAGCCCCAGCTTCAGAAACTGTCAGACTTGCTCAATGTTAAACAATAGGGGGATTTTCTGAAATCTGCTCAAAATGTGTCTGATTTTTTGCAAACGAAAGTCCGCTGAGAGAAAACGGTGAGACATAGAGAAATTTCGAAAAGATCGTGTGAATGTCATCGGGCGTGGCTTTCACATGGCCGAAAATCAGTTCAATAGAAGGAAATATGTGACCGTGACGGCGAGTTAAAAAAAAATTTGGGTTCAAGCTCGGACAAAGTCTCGCACTCTAACTTAACGGCAGTTACACTGAAAAATTTTAAAATTTTTAAATTTGAGGCAAACTTTGGGTCGCTCAGGGGCTCATTGTGAAAAAACCGTAACAGATATCAACATCCCGTCTTCACTTCTGAAAAGTGCTCGGATATTCCTACAAACTGAGATTTCAATGGTTTTTCTAAGTGAACGTATGATGACACAGTAAATCCTCAAAAAAGTGGATTTTTTGGATCGCTCCGACACCTGACTCCATTCATTCCTATGGGATTTTTGGGCGTGGTTTTTCGCTAATTACGTCGCCATGGTAACTCCAATCGCTTATAAAAGTAATAGCACCCATCTCGAGATCGAGCCGCACGTTTTGATATATATATTGTGGGGGTGCATGCTACGGTACGACCCGCATTCCGGTGGACGGAAGAAAAATAAATAAATAAATAATAAAGAGTCCAGTTTAGAGGTGTAGAATAATAGGTGCCTTGCCATGCAATTGCATGGGAGGCAGTGCATTGCATTGCTTCGCAATGCAATGCTCTGCTTCTCCCTGCATTGCATTGGCAGGCCCCTAATAAATAATAAAGAGTCCAGTTTAGAGGTGTAGAATAATAGGTGCCTTGCCATGCAATTGCATGGAGGCAGTGCATTGCATTGCTTCGCAATGCAATGCTCTGCTTCTCCCTGCATTGCATTGGCAGGCCCCTAACTAGCATAATATTAGGTAAGGGGTGTGAATACTTTTCTATGTGTTGGAATACTCTCCTAAGTCAGATAAGCGGTCTGTTTTAAAAGCCCAGGCAGCAATGTGCTTAGAAATGAATGGACAATGTATTTGCTGAAGCATTATGGGAAATGGAGTTGTGGCCAGAACAAAGAATGTGCCTATTAAGTCAACTAACTTATAGACAGAAAGAGAGAGAGAGAGAGACAGGGACACAAAGTCCTTTAAGACCGCTCAATTCGCAGCTCGACAGTCACTGACAGAGAGACAGAGATGGGCAGACAGAGACAGACAGGGAGACAGAAAGAGACAGAGAAAGACAGACAAAGAGACAGAAAGAGAGACAGACAGAGAGACGGACAGAGACAGAGAAAGACAGACAAAGAGACAGACAGAGAGACGGACAGAGACAGACAGAGAGAAAGAGACAGACAAAGAGACAGAAAGAGACAGAGAAAGACAGACAAAGAGACAGAAAGAGAGACAGACAGACAGAGAGAAAGAGACAGACAGAGAGATGGACAGAGACAGACAGAGTGAAAGAGACAGACAGAGAGATGGACAGAGACAGACAGAGAGACAGACAGACAGACAACCCCTATGAATCGTCTATAGAAAATCTGAAGGCTTTTATTTTGAAGAGCTTGTTTGAGTCTTATTTTGAAAGTCCATCATGGATGTCAGTTAAGGCTGATTGAACATCATATGTATCATGAAATCCTCTGAAGGGTAATCCATTAATCTAACAGGCCTTAACTCCATGTCTAAATAGACTTCTAATGACCTTAAGAGACCTTTTGTTCTCCTCAGAGGCCAGCTGTGCTGTTGCTAAGTAACAGCAAAGTCACAGGTGCATGTGTGTGTGACCCAATCAGCTGATCAGACAGTGTGGGTCAAAAGTCACTTTCAAGACATGTATGAGCACTCCACACTAATCAGAATTACTGGAAATGAATCTACAGCTACCCAAATGTCAGTTTCAAGACATGTATGAGCACTCCACACTAATCAGAAAAAAAAGAGACAGAGAAAGGCAGAAAAGTTCTTTCAGACCGCTGCTTCCGCAGCGGACCCTCCGCTGAGACACAGACATGGAGTCCTTCAGAGTCAGTCGCTGACGGAGAGAACCTCTATGTGAGAGTAGTGTAATAGTAGTAATAAATGTGTAACAGATCTTTAATAGTAGTGTAAAATAATAGGGTACTGTGATATTGTATACAAAATCTTAGGGCTTTTATTTTGTAAATATTGTTTGAGTCTTATTTTGTGGGTCAAAAGTCAGTTTCAAGACATGTAAGAGCACTCCACACTAATCAGAATTAGTATAAAGTAATCTACAGCTTCTATGGTAAACCTGAAGGCCTAAATCCATGTTCAAATAGAGTTGGAATGAACTCTAATGACCTCTGGCTCTCCTGAGAAGTGCAGGTGTGCCGTTGCTTGGCAACTAATGGCCGTGACTAATTTAGCGTGACTAATTTGTCTCTGACATGTCAGCCACTTTGAAGCTCTAAATCCATCTCTGACCCCAAAAAGGCTTCCGAACAAATTGCCGCTGTTCAAAAACCGTGCGATGTATCGAAAAAATTCTTGAAGCGTCAGTGAGAGCCGGGTTTCGCCTTCGATCATGGAAAAGCACAACTCTCTACATATTTCAGAGTCCGAGAACGAACGAGTTAAAAATGTCTTGTCACAAGCCCCAGCTTCAGAAACTGTCAGACTTGCTCAATGTTAAACAATAGGGGGATTTTCTGAAATCTGCTCAAAATGTGTCTGATTTTTTGCAAACGAAAGTCCGCTGAGAGAAAACGGTGAGACATAGAGAAATTTTGAAAAGATCGTGTGAATGTCATCGGGCGTGGCTTTCACATGGGCGAAAATCAGTTCAGTAGAAGGAAATATGTGACCGTGACGACGAGTTAAAAAATAATTTGGGTTCCAGCTCGGACAAAGTCTCGCACTCTAACTTAACGGCAGTTACACTGAAAAATTTTTAAATTTTTAAATTTGAGGCAAACTTTGGGTCGCTCAGAGGCTCATTGTGAAAAAACCGTAACAGATATCAACATCCCGTCTTCACTTCTGAAAAGTGCTCGGATATTCCTATAAACTGAGATTTCAATGGTTTTTCTAAGTGAACGTATGATGACACAGTAAATCCTCAAAAAAGTGGATTTTTTGGATCGCTCCGACACCTGACTCCATTCATTCCTATGGGATTTTTGGGCGTGGTTTTTCGCTAATTACGTCGCCATGGTAACTCCAATCGCTTATAAAAGTAATAGCACCCATCTCGAGATCGAGCCGCACGTTTTGATATATATATTGTGGGGGTGCATGCTACGGTACGACCCGCATTAAGGTGGACGGAAGAAAAATAAATAAATAAACTAGAAAATTTCAGGAAATTTAAACGGGGCCTGCCACGTGGTGCGTAATCAGTCACACACCCCCAATCTAACATGTTATCAATAGGTTCGAAGCAATAAGTAGAAAAAGTTGGGACAAATTAAAAAAATGCTTAAATGCTAACATGAGCTAGCATGCTAATGCTAACTAGCATGTTATCAATAGCCTCGAAGCAATGAGTAAAAAAAGTTAAGCAAATTCAAAAAAATTGCTAAAATGCTAACATGAGCTAGCATGCTAATGCTAACTAGCATTTTATCAATAGCCTCGAAGCAATGAGTAAAAAAAGTTAAGAAAGATTCCAAAATTAGCAAAAATGCTAACATGAGCTAGCATGCTAATGCTAACTAGCAAACTAATGCTAGCTAACATGTAATCGTTAGCCTCAACGTAATCACTACGAAAAGTTAAGAAATGTTTAAAAATTAGCTAAAATTCTAAAATTAGCTAGCATGCTAATGCTAACTAGCATGCACATGCTAGCTAACATGTAATCATTAGCTGCAACGTATTAACAGTGAAAAGTTAAGAAAATTCAAAAAAATAGCTAAAATGCTAAAATGAGCTAGCATGCTAATGCTAACTAGCATGCTAATGCTAGCTAACATGTAATCATTAGCTACAACGTAATCACTACGAAAAGTTAAGAAAATTTGAAAAATTAGCTAAAATGCTAACATGAGCTAGCATGCTAATGCTAACTAGCATGCTAATGCTAGCTAACATGTTATCATTAGCATCAGAGGAATCAGCACGAAAAGTTAGTCAAAAACCCAAATTTAGCTAAAATGCTAAAAATAGCTAGCATGCTAATGCTAACTAGCTTAATAATGCTAAGTAGCATAATATTAGGTAAGGGGTGTGAATACTTTTCTATGTGTTGGAATACTCTCCTAAGTCAGATAAGCGGTCTGTTTTAAAAGCCCAGGCAGCAATGTGCTTAGAAATGAATGGACAATGTATTTGCTGAAGCATTATGGGAAATGGAGTTGTGGCCAGAACAAAGAATGTGCCTATTAAGTCAACTAACTTATAGACAGAAAGAGAGAGAGAGAGAGACAGGGACACAAAGTCCTTTAAGACCGCTCAATTCGCAGCTCGACAGTCACTGACAGAGAGACAGAGATGGGCAGACAGAGACAGACAGGGAGACAGAAAGAGACAGAGAAAGACAGACAAAGAGACAGAAAGAGAGACAGACAGAGAGACGGACAGAGACAGAGAAAGACAGACAAAGAGACAGACAGAGAGACGGACAGAGACAGACAGAGAGAAAGAGACAGACAAAGAGACAGAAAGAGACAGAGAAAGACAGACAAAGAGACAGAAAGAGAGACAGACAGACAGAGAGAAAGAGACAGACAGAGAGATGGACAGAGACAGACAGAGTGAAAGAGACAGACAGAGAGATGGACAGAGACAGACAGAGAGACAGACAGACAGACAACCCCTATGAATCGTCTATAGAAAATCTGAAGGCTTTTATTTTGAAGAGCTTGTTTGAGTCTTATTTTGAAAGTCCATCATGGATGTCAGTTAAGGCTGATTGAACATCATATGTATCATGAAATCCTCTGAAGGGTAATCCATTAATCTAACAGGCCTTAACTCCATGTCTAAATAGACTTCTAATGACCTTAAGAGACCTTTTGTTCTCCTCAGAGGCCAGCTGTGCTGTTGCTAAGTAACAGCAAAGTCACAGGTGCATGTGTGTGTGACCCAATCAGCTGATCAGACAGTGTGGGTCAAAAGTCACTTTCAAGACATGTATGAGCACTCCACACTAATCAGAATTACTGGAAATGAATCTACAGCTACCCAAATGTCAGTTTCAAGACATGTATGAGCACTCCACACTAATCAGAAAAAAAAGAGACAGAGAAAGGCAGAAAAGTTCTTTCAGACCGCTGCTTCCGCAGCGGACCCTCCGCTGAGACACAGACATGGAGTCCTTCAGAGTCAGTCGCTGACGGAGAGAACCTCTATGTGAGAGTAGTGTAATAGTAGTAATAAATGTGTAACAGATCTTTAATAGTAGTGTAAAATAATAGGGTACTGTGATATTGTATACAAAATCTTAGGGCTTTTATTTTGTAAATATTGTTTGAGTCTTATTTTGTGGGTCAAAAGTCAGTTTCAAGACATGTAAGAGCACTCCACACTAATCAGAATTAGTATAAAGTAATCTACAGCTTCTATGGTAAACCTGAAGGCCTAAATCCATGTTCAAATAGAGTTGGAATGAACTCTAATGACCTCTGGCTCTCCTGAGAAGTGCAGGTGTGCCGTTGCTTGGCAACTAATGGCCGTGACTAATTTAGCGTGACTAATTTGTCTCTGACATGTCAGCCACTTTGAAGCTCTAAATCCATCTCTGACCCCAAAAAGGCTTCCGAACAAATTGCCGCTGTTCAAAAACCGTGCGATGTATCGAAAAAATTCTTGAAGCGTCAGTGAGAGCCGGGTTTCGCCTTCGATCATGGAAAAGCACAACTCTCTACATATTTCAGAGTCCGAGAACGAACGAGTTAAAAATGTCTTGTCACAAGCCCCAGCTTCAGAAACTGTCAGACTTGCTCAATGTTAAACAATAGGGGGATTTTCTGAAATCTGCTCAAAATGTGTCTGATTTTTTGCAAACGAAAGTCCGCTGAGAGAAAACGGTGAGACATAGAGAAATTTTGAAAAGATCGTGTGAATGTCATCGGGCGTGGCTTTCACATGGGCGAAAATCAGTTCAGTAGAAGGAAATATGTGACCGTGACGACGAGTTAAAAAATAATTTGGGTTCCAGCTCGGACAAAGTCTCGCACTCTAACTTAACGGCAGTTACACTGAAAAATTTTTAAATTTTTAAATTTGAGGCAAACTTTGGGTCGCTCAGAGGCTCATTGTGAAAAAACCGTAACAGATATCAACATCCCGTCTTCACTTCTGAAAAGTGCTCGGATATTCCTATAAACTGAGATTTCAATGGTTTTTCTAAGTGAACGTA
The DNA here is from genome assembly GCA_963556495.2 of Valencia hispanica. Classification (NCBI taxonomy): domain Eukaryota; kingdom Metazoa; phylum Chordata; class Actinopteri; order Cyprinodontiformes; family Valenciidae; genus Valencia; species Valencia hispanica. Next base: position 29,865,007 of record OY747705.1, on the reverse strand, counting down.
TGATGACACAGTAAATCCTCAAAAAAGTGGATTTTTTGGATCGCTCCGACACCTGACTCCATTCATTCCTATGGGATTTTTGGGCGTGGTTTTTCGCTAATTACGTCGCCATGGTAACTCCAATCGCTTATAAAAGTAATAGCACCCATCTCGAGATCGAGCCGCACGTTTTGATATATATATTGTGGGGGTGCATGCTACGGTACGACCCGCATTAAGGTGGACGGAAGAAAAATAAATAAATAAACTAGAAAATTTCAGGAAATTTAAACGGGGCCTGCCACGTGGTGCGTAATCAGTCACACACCCCCAATCTAACATGTTATCAATAGGTTCGAAGCAATAAGTAGAAAAAGTTGGGACAAATTAAAAAAATGCTTAAATGCTAACATGAGCTAGCATGCTAATGCTAACTAGCATGTTATCAATAGCCTCGAAGCAATGAGTAAAAAAAGTTAAGCAAATTCAAAAAAATTGCTAAAATGCTAACATGAGCTAGCATGCTAATGCTAACTAGCATTTTATCAATAGCCTCGAAGCAATGAGTAAAAAAAGTTAAGAAAGATTCCAAAATTAGCAAAAATGCTAACATGAGCTAGCATGCTAATGCTAACTAGCAAACTAATGCTAGCTAACATGTAATCGTTAGCCTCAACGTAATCACTACGAAAAGTTAAGAAATGTTTAAAAATTAGCTAAAATTCTAAAATTAGCTAGCATGCTAATGCTAACTAGCATGCACATGCTAGCTAACATGTAATCATTAGCTGCAACGTATTAACAGTGAAAAGTTAAGAAAATTCAAAAAAATAGCTAAAATGCTAAAATGAGCTAGCATGCTAATGCTAACTAGCATGCTAATGCTAGCTAACATGTAATCATTAGCTACAACGTAATCACTACGAAAAGTTATGAAAATTTGAAAAATTAGCTAAAATGCTAACATGAGCTAGCATGCTAATGCTAACTAGCATGCTAATGCTAGCTAACATGTGATCATTAGCATCAGAGGAATCAGCACGAAAAGTTAGTCAAAAACCCAAATTTAGCTAAAATGCTAAAAATAGCTAGCATGCTAATGCTAACTAGCTTAATAATGCTAAGTAGCATAATATTAGGTAAGGGGTGTGAATACTTTTCTATGTGTTGGAATACTCTCCTAAGTCAGATAAGCGGTCTGTTTTAAAAGCCCAGGCAGCAATGTGCTTAGAAATGAATGGACAATGTATTTGCTGAAGCATTATGGGAAATGGAGTTGTGGCCAGAACAAAGAATGTGCCTATTAAGTCAACTAACTTATAGACAGAAAGAGAGAGAGAGACAGGGACACAAAGTCCTTTAAGACCGCTCAATTCGCAGCTCGACAGTCACTGACAGAGAGACAGAGATGGGCAGACAGAGACAGACAGGGAGACAGAAAGAGACAGAGAAAGACAGACAAAGAGACAGAAAGAGAGACAGACAGAGAGACGGACAGAGACAGAGAAAGACAGACAAAGAGACAGACAGAGAGACGGACAGAGACAGACAGAGAGAAAGAGACAGACAAAGAGACAGAAAGAGACAGAGAAAGACAGACAAAGAGACAGAAAGAGAGACAGACAGACAGAGAGAAAGAGACAGACAGAGAGACAGACAGAGACAGACAGAGTAAAAGAGACAGACAGAGAGATGGACAGAGACAGACAGAGTGAAAGAGACAGACAGAGAGATGGACAGAGACAGACAGAGAGACAGACAGACAGACAACCCCTATGAATCGTCTATAGAAAATCTGAAGGCTTTTATTTTGAAGAGCTTGTTTGAGTCTTATTTTGAAAGTCCATCATGGATGTCAGTTAAGGCTGATTGAATATCATATGTATAATGAAATCCTCTGAAGGGTAATCCATTAATCTAACAGGCCTTAACTCCATGTCTAAATAGAGTTCTAATGACCTTAAGAGACCTTTTGTTCTCCTCAGAGGCCAGCTGTGCTGTTGCTAAGTAACAGCAAAGTCACAGGTGCATGTGTGTGTGACCCAATCATCTGATGCTCGGCTTACAGGCAGTCAGACAGACAGACAGAAAAAGAGCAATAGTTTAAAACAATAGGGTTCTGTGATATTGTATTGAACAGTGTGGGTCAAAAGTCAATTTCAAGACATGTATGAGCACTCCACACTAATCAGAATGAATAGAAAGTAATCTACAGCTTCCCAAATGTCAGTTTCAAGACATGAACAAGCACTCCACACTAATCAGAGAAAAAAGAGACAGAGAAAGGCAGAAAAGTTCTTTCAGACCGCTGCTTCCGCAGCGGACCCTCCGCTGAGACACAGACATGGAGTCCTTCAGAGTCAGTCGCTGGCTCATCTCCAAAGAGACAGGAGGTGCAGCTGCTGCTTAGAGGGAAAGACAGACAGACAGACAGACAGACAGACAGACAGACAGACAGACAGACAGACAGACAGACAGACAGACAGACAGACAGGAGGGCAGACAGACTGCAGTAGTGTAAAACAATAAGCTGCTATGATCTTCTATAGAAAATCTGAGAGCTTTTATTTTGAAGAGCTTATTTGAGTCTTATTTTGAAAGTCCATCATGGATGTCAGTTAAGGCTGATTGAATATCATATGTATAATGAAATCCTCTGAAGGGTAATCCATTAATCTAACAGGCCTTAACTCCATGTCTAAATAGAGTTCTAAGGACCTTAAGAGACCTTTTGTTCTCCTCAGAGGCCAGCTGTGCTGTTGCTCAGTAACAGCAAAGTCACAGGTGCATGTGTGTGTGACCCAATCAGCTGATCAGACAGTGTGGGTCAAAAGTCAATTTCAAGACATGTATGAGCACTCCACACTAATCAGAATTACTGTAAATGAATCTACAGCTACCCAAATGTCAGTTTCAAGACATGAACAAGCACTCCACACTAATCAGAAAAAAAAGAGACAGAGAAAGGCAGAAAAGTTCTTTCAGACCGCTGCTTCCGCAGCGGACCCTCCGCTGAGAGACAGACATGGAGTCCCTCAGAGTCAGTCGCTGACGGAGAGAAAGAGGCAGGCAGAAAAATTCTAGGAGAGCTTCAACTGACAGAAAGTCACACAGACAGCTGATGTCTCAGTTCTTTCAGACCGCTGCTTCCGCAGCGGACCCTCCGCTGAGAGACAGACATGGAGTCCTTCAGAGTCAGTCGCTGACGGAGAGAACCTCTATGTGAGAGTAGTGTAATAGTAGTAATAAATATGTAATAGATCTTTAATAGTAGTGTAATATAATAGGGTACTGTGATATTGTATAAAAAATCTTAGGGCTTTTATTTTGTAAATATTGTTTGAGTCTTATTTTGTGGGTCAAAAGTCAGGTTCAAGACATGTAAGAGCACTCCACACTAATCAGAATTACTAGAAACAAATCTACAGCTTCTATGGTAAACCTGAAGGCCTAAATCCATGTTCCAATAGAGTTGGAATGAACTCTAATGACCTCTGGCTCTCCTGAGAAGTGCAGGTGTGCCGTTGCTTGGCAACTAATGGCCGTGACTAATTTAGCGTGACTAATTTGTCTCTGACATGTCAGCCACTTTGAAGCTCTAAATCCATCTCTGACCCCAAAAACGGCTCCGAACAAATTGCCGCTGTTCGAAAACCGTGCGAGATATCGAAAAAATTCTTGAAGCGTCAGTGAGAGCCGGGTTTCGTCTTCGATCATGGAAAAGCACAACTCTCTACATATTTCAGAGTCCGAGAACGAACGAGAGAGAAATGTCTTGTCACAATGTGCAGCTTCAGACTTTCTCAATGTTAAAGTATACGCTGCTCTTCTGAAATCTGCTCAAAATGTGTCTGATTTTTTGCAAACTCGAGTGCGCTGAGAGAAAACGGTGAGACATAGAGAAATTTCGAAAAGATCGTGTGAATGTCATCGGGCGTGGCTTTCACATGGCCGAAAATCAGTTCAGTAGAACGAAATATGTGACCGTGACGGCGAGTTAAAAAATATTTTGGGTTCTCAATAATCTTGGGTCTCACACTCTGACGAAACGGCAGTTACACTGAAAAATTTTTAAATTTTCAAATTTGAGGCAAACTTTGGGTCGCTCAGAGGCTTATTGTGAAAAAACCGTAACAGATATCAACATCCCGTCTTCACTTCTGAAAAGTGCTCGGATATTCCTACAAACTGAGATTTTAATGGTTTTTCTAAGTGAACGTATGATGACACAGTAAATCCTCAAAAAAGTGGATTTTTTGGATCGCTCCGAGATGTGAATGCATTCATTCCTATGGGATTTTTCGGCGTGGTTTTTTGCTAATTACGTCGCCATGGTAACTCCAATCGCTTATAAAAGTAATAGCACCCATCGTGGAATCGAGCCGCACGTTTTGATATATATATTGTGGGGGTGCATGCTACGGTACGACCCGCATTAACGCTGGACGGAAGAAAAATAAATAACTAGAAAATTTCAGGAAATTTAAACGGGGCCTGCCACGTGGTGCGTAATCAGTCACACACCCCCAATCTAACATGTTATCAATAGGTTCGAAGCAATAAGTAGAAAAAGTTGGGACAAATTAATAAAATGCTTAAATGCTAACATGAGCTAGCATGCTAATGCTAACTAGCATGTTATCAATAGCCTCGAAGCAATGAGTAAAAAAAGTTAAGCAAATTCAAAAAAATTGCTAAAATGCTAACATGAGCTAGCATGCTAATGCTAACTAGCATTTTATCAATAGCCTCGAAGCAATGAGTAAAAAAAGTTAAGAAAGATTCCAAAATTAGCAAAAATGCTAACATGAGCTAGCATGCTAATGCTAACTAGCAAACTAATGCTAGCTAACATGTAATCGTTAGCCTCAACGTAATCACTACGAAAAGTTAAGAAATGTTTAAAAATTAGCTAAAATTCTAAAATTAGCTAGCATGCTAATGCTAACTAGCATGCACATGCTAGCTAACATGTAATCATTAGCTGCAACGTATTAACAGTGAAAAGTTAAGAAAATTCAAAAAAATAGCTAAAATGCTAAAATGAGCTAGCATGCTAATGCTAACTAGCATGCTAATGCTAGCTAACATGTAATCATTAGCTACAACGTAATCACTACGAAAAGTTAAGAAAATTTGAAAAATTAGCTAAAATGCTAACATGAGCTAGCATGCTAATGCTAACTAGCATGCTAATGCTAGCTAACATGTTATCATTAGCATCAGAGGAATCAGCACGAAAAGTTAGTCAAAAACCCAAATTTAGCTAAAATGCTAAAAATAGCTAGCATGCTAATGCTAACTAGCTTAATAATGCTAAGTAGCATAATATTAGGTAAGGGGTGTGAATACTTTTCTATGTGTTGGAATACTCTCCTAAGTCAGATAAGCGGTCTGTTTTAAAAGCCCAGGCAGCAATGTGCTTAGAAATGAATGGACAATGTATTTGCTGAAGCATTATGGGAAATGGAGTTGTGGCCAGAACAAAGAATGTGCCTATTAAGTCAACTAACTTATAGACAGAAAGAGAGAGAGAGAGACAGGGACACAAAGTCCTTTAAGACCGCTCAATTCGCAGCTCGACAGTCACTGACAGAGAGACAGAGATGGGCAGACAGAGACAGACAGGGAGACAGAAAGAGACAGAGAAAGACAGACAAAGAGACAGAAAGAGAGACAGACAGAGAGACGGACAGAGACAGAGAAAGACAGACAAAGAGACAGACAGAGAGACGGACAGAGACAGACAGAGAGAAAGAGACAGACAAAGAGACAGAAAGAGACAGAGAAAGACAGACAAAGAGACAGAAAGAGAGACAGACAGACAGAGAGAAAGAGACAGACAGAGAGACAGACAGAGACAGACAGAGTAAAAGAGACAGACAGAGAGATGGACAGAGACAGACAGAGTGAAAGAGACAGACAGAGAGATGGACAGAGACAGACAGAGAGACAGACAGACAGACAACCCCTATGAATCATCTATAGAAAATCTGAAGGCTTTTATTTTGAAGAGCTTGTTTGAGTCTTATTTTGAAAGTCCATCATGGATGTCAGTTAAGGCTGATTGAATATCATATGTATAATGAAATCCTCTGAAGGGTAATCCATTAATCTAACAGGCCTTAACTCCATGTCTAAATAGAGTTCTAATGACCTTAAGTGACCTTTTGTTCTCCTCAGAGGCCAGCTGTGCTGTTGCTAAGTAACAGCAAAGTCACAGGTGCATGTGTGTGTGACCCAATCATCTGATGCTCGGCTTACAGGCAGTCAGACAGACAGACAGAAAAAGAGCAATAGTTTAAAACAATAGGGTTCTGTGATATTGTATTGAACAGTGTTGGTCAAAAGTCAATTTCAAGACATGTATGAGCACTCCACACTAATCAGAATGAATAGAAAGTAATCTACAGCTACCCAAATGTCAGTTTCAAGACATGAACAAGCACTCCACACTAATCAGAGAAAAAAGAGACAGAGAAAGGCAGAAAAGTTCTTTCAGACCGCTGCTTCCGCAGCGGACCCTCCGCTGAGAGACAGACATAGAGTCCTTCAGAGTCAGTCGCTGACGGAGAGAACCTCTATGTGAGAGTAGTGTAATAGTAGTAATAAATATGTAATAGATCTCTAATAGTAGTGTAATATAATAGGGTACTGTGATATTGTATAAAAAATCTTAGGGCTTTTATTTTGTAAATATTGTTTGAGTCTTATTTTGTGGGTCAAAAGTCAGTTTCAAGACATGTAAGAGCACTCCACACTAATCAGAATTAGTACAAAGTAATCTACAGCTTCTATGGTAAACCTGAAGGCCTAAATCCATGTTCAAATAGAGTTGGAATGAACTCTAATGACCTCTGGCTCTCCTGAGAAGTGCAGGTGTGCCGTTGCTTGGCAACTAATGGCCGTGACAATTTTAGCGTGACTAATTTGTCTCTGACATGTCAGCCACTTTGAAGCTCTAAATCCATCTCTGACCCCAAAAACGGCTCCGAACAAATTGCCGCTGTTCGAAAACCGTGCGAGATATCGAAAAAATTCTTGAAGCGTCAGTGAGAGCCGGGTTTCGTCTTCGATCATGGAAAAGCACAACTCTCTACATATTTCAGAGTCCGAGAACGAACGAGAGAGAAATGTCTTGTCACAATGTGCAGCTTCAGACTTTCTCAATGTTAAAGTATACGCTGCTCTTCTGAAATCTGCTCAAAATGTGTCTGATTTTTTGCAAACTCGAGTGCGCTGAGAGAAAACGGTGAGACATAGAGAAATTTCGAAAAGATCGTGTGAATGTCATCGGGCGTGGCTTTCACATGGCCGAAAATCAGTTCAGTAGAACGAAATATGTGACCGTGACGGCGAGTTAAAAAATATTTTGGGTTCTCAATAATCTTGGGTCTCACACTCTGACTAAACGGCAGTTACACTGAAAAATTTTTAAATTTTCAAATTTGAGGCAAACTTTGGGTCGCTCAGAGGCTTATTGTGAAAAAACCGTAACAGATATCAACATCCCGTCTTCACTTCTGAAAAGTGCTCGGATATTCCTACAAACTGAGATTTTAATGGTTTTTCTAAGTGAACGTATGATGACACAGTAAATCCTCAAAAAAGTGGATTTTTTGGATCGCTCCGAGATGTGAATGCATTCATTCCTATGGGATTTTTCGGCGTGGTTTTTCGCTAATTACGTCGCCATGGTAACTCCAATCGCTTATAAAAGTAATAGCACCCATCGTGGAATCGAGCCGCACGTTTTGATATATATATTGTGGGGGTGCATGCTACGGTACGACCCGCATTAACGCTGGACGGAAGAAAAATAAATAATAACTAGAAAATTTCAGGAAATTTAAACGGGGCCTGCCACGTGGTGCGTAATCAGTCACACACCCCCATTCAGAGCTTCTGTTGCCTAGAACAAATTAAAAAAATAGCTAAAATGCTAACATGAGCTAGCATGCTAATGCTAACTAGCATGCTAATGATAGCTAGCATGTTATTAATAGCCTCGAAGCAATGAGTAAAAAAAGTTAAGCAAAATTCAAAAATTAGCAAAAATGCTAACATGAGCTAGCATGCTAATGCTAGCTAACATGTAATCATTAGCTACAACGTAATCACTACGAAAAGTTAAGAAAATTTGAAAAATTAGCAAAAATGCTAACATGAGCTAGCATGCTAATGCTAACTAGCATGCTAATGCTAGCTAACATGTAATCAAAAGCTGCAACATAATCACTACGAAAAGTTAAGAAATGTTGAAAAATTAGCTAAAATTCTAAATTTAGCTAGCATGCTAATGCTAACTAGCATGCGCATGCTAGCTAACATGTAATCATTAGCTGCAACGTAATAACAGTGAAAAGTTAAGAAAATTCAAAAAAATAGCTAAAATGCTAAAATGAGCTAGCATGCTAATGCTAACTAGCATGCTAATGCTAGCTAACATGTAATCATTAGCTACAACGTAATCACTACGAAACGTTAAGAAAATTTGAAAAATTAGCTAAAATGCTAACATGAGCTAGCATGCTAATGCTAGCTAGCATGCGCATGCTAGCTAACATGTAATCATTAGCTGCAACGTAATAACAGTGAAAAGTTAAGAAAATTCAAAAAAATAGCTAAAATGCTAAAATGAGCTAGCATGCTAATGCTAACTAGCATGTTAATGCTAGCTAACATGTAATCATTAGCTACAACGTAATCACTACGAAAAGTTAAGAAAATTTGAAAAATTAGCAAAAATGCTAACATGAGCTAGCATGCTAATGCTAACTAGCATGCTAATGCTAGCTAACATGTTATCATTAGCATCAGAGGAATCAGCACGAAAAGTTAGTCAAAAACCCAAATTTAGCTAAAATGCTAAAAATAGCTAGCATGCTAATGCTAACTAGCTTAATAATGCTAAGTAGCATAATATTAGGTAAGGGGTGTGAATACTTTTCTATGTGTTAGAATACTCTCCTAAGTCAGATAAGCGGTCTGTTTTAAAAGCCCAGGCAGCTATGTGCTTAGAAATGAATGGACAATGTCATTGCTGAAGCATTATGGGAAATGGAGTTGTGGCAGGTATAAAGAATGTGCCTATTAAGTAAACTGACTTATAGACAGAAAGAGAGAGAGAGACAGGGACACAAAGTCCTTTAAGACCGCTCAATTCGCAGCTCGACAGTCACTGACAGAGAGACAGAGACGGGCAGACAGACACAGACAGGGAGACAGAAAGAGACAGAGAAAGACAGACAAAGAGACAGAAAGAGAGACAGAGACAGACAGAGAGAGAAAGACAGACAGGGAGACAGAAAGAGAGACAGACAGAGACAGAAAGAGAGACAGAGACAGAGAGAGACAGAGAAAGACAGACAGACAAAGAGACAGAAAGAGAGACAGAGACAGACAGAGACAGAGAAAGACAGACAGGGAGACAGAAAGAGAGACAGACAGAGACGAAAGAGAGACAGAGAAAAGAGACAGAGACAGAAAGACAGACAGAGAAGACAGAGACAGAGAAAGAAGACAAGAGACAGAAAGAGAGACAGACAGAGACAAAAAGAGAGACAGAGACAGAAAGAGATAGAGAAAGACAGACAAAGAGACAGAAAGAGAGACAGACAGAGAGAAAGAGACAGACAGAGAGACAGACAGACAGACAACCCCTATGAATCTTCTATAGAAAATCTGAGGGCTTTTATTTTGAAGAGCTTGTTTGAGTCTTATTTTGAAAGTCCATCATGGATGTCAGTTAAGGCTGATTGAATATCATATGTATAATGAAATCCTCTGAAGGGTAATCCATTAATCTAACAGGCCTTAACTCCATGTCTAAATAGAGTTCTAATGACCTTAAGAGACCTTTTGTTCTCCTCAGAGGCCAGCTGTGCTGTTGCTAAGTAACAGCAAAGTCACAGGTGCATGTGTGTGTGACCCAATCAGCTGATCAGACAGTGTGGGTCAAAAGTCACTTTCAAGACATGTATGAGCACTCCACACTAATCAGAATTACTGGAAATGAATCTACAGCTACCCAAATGTCAGTTTCAAGACATGAACAAGCACTCCACACTAATCAGAAAAAAAAGAGACAGAGAAAGGCAGAAAAGTTCTTTCAGACCGCTGACCCTCCGCTGAGACACAGACATGGACTCCTTCAGAGTCAGTCGCTGACGGAGAGAACCTCTATGTGAGAGTAGTGTAATAGTAGTAATAAATGTGTAATAGATCTTTAATAGTAGTGTAAAATAATAGGGTACTGTGATATTGTATACAAAATCTTAGGGCTTTTATTTTGTAAATATTGTTTGAGTCTTATTTTGTGGGTCAAAAGTCAGTTTCAAGACATGTAAGAGCACTCCACACTAATCAGAATTAGTACAAAGTAATCTACAGCTTCTATGGTAAACCTGAAGGCCTAAATCCATGTTCCAATAGAGTTGGAATGAACTCTAATGACCTCTGGCTCTCCTGAGAAGTGCAGGTGTGCCGTTGCTTGGCAACTAATGGCCGTGACTAATTTAGCGTGACTAATTTGTCTCTGACATGTCAGCCACTTTGAAGCTCTAAATCCATCTCTGACCCCAAAAAGGCTTCCGAACAAATTGCCGCTGTTCAAAAACCGTGCGATGTATCGAAAAAATTCTTGAAGCGTCAGTGAGAGCCGGGTTTCGCCTTCGATCATGGAAAAGCACAACTCTCTACATATTTCAGAGTCCGAGAACAAACGAGTTAAAAATGTCTTGTCACCAGCCCCAGCTTCAGAAACTGTCAGACTTGCTCAATGTTAAACAATAGGGGGATTTTCTGAAATCTGCTCAAAATGTGTCTGATTTTTTGCAAACGAAAGTCCGCTGAGAGAAAACGGTGAGACATAGAGAAATTTCGAAAAGATCGTGTGAATGTCATCGGGCGTGGCTTTCACATGGCCGAAAATCAGTTCAATAGAAGGAAATATGTGACCGTGACGGCGAGTTAAAAAAAAATTTGGGTTCAAGCTCGGACAAAGTCTCGCACTCTAACTTAACGGCAGTTACACTGAAAAATTTTAAAATTTTTAAATTTGAGGCAAACTTTGGGTCGCTCAGGGGCTCATTGTGAAAAAACCGTAACAGATATCAACATCCCGTCTTCACTTCTGAAAAGTGCTCGGATATTCCTACAAACTGAGATTTCAATGGTTTTTCTAAGTGAACGTATGATGACACAGTAAATCCTCAAAAAAGTGGATTTTTTGGATCGCTCCGACACCTGACTCCATTCATTCCTATGGGATTTTTGGGCGTGGTTTTTCGCTAATTACGTCGCCATGGTAACTCCAATCGCTTATAAAAGTAATAGCACCCATCTCGAGATCGAGCCGCACGTTTTGATATATATATTGTGGGGGTGCATGCTACGGTACGACCCGCATTCCGGTGGACGGAAGAAAAATAAATAAATAAATAATAAAGAGTCCAGTTTAGAGGTGTAGAATAATAGGTGCCTTGCCATGCAATTGCATGGGAGGCAGTGCATTGCATTGCTTCGCAATGCAATGCTCTGCTTCTCCCTGCATTGCATTGGCAGGCCCCTAATAAAGAAGCCGTTTAGAGGTGTAGAATAATAGGTGCCTTGCCATGCAATTGCATGGGAGGCAGTGCATTGCATTGCTTCGCAATGCAATGCTCTGCTTCTCCCTGCATTGCATTGGCAGGCCCCTAATAATAAAGAAGCCGTTTAGAGGTGTAGAATAATAGGTGCCTTGCCATGCAATTGCATGGGAGGCAGTGCATTGCATTGCTTCGCAATGCAATGCTCTGCTTCTCCCTGCATTGCATTGGCAGGCCCCTAATAATAAAGAGTCCAGTTTAGAGGTGTAGAATAATAGGTGCCTTGCCATGCAATTGCATGGGAGGCAGTGCATTGCATTGCTTCGCAATGCAATGCTCTGCTTCTCCCTGCATTGCATTGGCAGGCCCCTAATAATAAAGAGTCCAGTTTAGAGGTGTAGAATAATAGGTGCCTTGCCATGCAATTGCATGGGAGGCAGTGCATTGCATTGCTTCGCAATGCAATGCTCTGCTTCTCCCTGCATTGCATTGGCAGGCCCCTAATAATAAAGAGTCCAGTTTAGAGGTGTAGAATAATAGGTGCCTTGCCATGCAATTGCATGGGAGGCAGTGCATTGCATTGCTTCGCAATGCAATGCTCTGCTTCTCCCTGCATTGCATTGGCAGGCCCCTAATAATAAAGAGTCCAGTTTAGAGGTGTAGAATAATAGGTGCCTTGCCATGCAATTGCATGGGAGGCAGTGCATTGCATTGCTTCGCAATGCAATGCTCTGCTTCTCCCTGCATTGCATTGGCAGGCCCCTAATAATAAAGAGTCCAGTTTAGAGGTGTAGAATAATAGGTGCCTTGCCATGCAATTGCATGGGAGGCAGTGCATTGCATTGCTTCGCAATGCAATGCTCTGCTTCTCCCTGCATTGCATTGGCAGGCCCCTAATTACTGTACCTTTAGACGAGTGTTATTGATCTTCAGGTAATCCACATTGCTGCTGAGTTTAAGCTGCTCCATTTCCATGTTTTCCAGTGTTCTCAGGCTCCTGTGGTGCAACTGAATCAGGTCATACATGCAATTCAGCACAGCCACAACATTCAGCTGTGAGCTGTCGTCTGACTCAGACCAAACAGGCGATAGGCCCAACAATGACACCTCCTGTAAAAGAAGACAAATGACATGAAGGGTTGACATTCAGCATTTATAGACATTGCTGCAGTTTCCACCACATCTGTCATTGGGACTCAATTTACCACTAGGCATATCAATTGGAAAACTACAAAAGGCACACCTGGAAGACTTACAAACCTGACTGATGTGAGACAGACATTCCTGCAGATTGTGCTCTGTGCAGAAGGTGTTAGGCCTGTGGGAGTTTCTTTGGACTGGCAGCGATGACTGGCTGAACTGCCTCAAGGGGGGTGTTCTACATTCAACAGAGCAGCAGCAAGCGTCCTTGACTTGAAGGAGAAAAGAAGTCTGTGAAATATCTGTCTTATGTTTGCTTAGTATATGATATATAATATATAAAGTAAGCGGTTGAAGGAACGTAAGTTTTTTTGCAGAATAATTACCAACAGTTATGATTTCTGATACAAGTCACTAGAGGACTAAAATGATCAGAAACTTACAGGATAGAAATATTGCATTGAAAGACAAGGTTAATAGGAGAGTCAAATATGAAACAAAACAAGGCCTCCATATTTTGTGAGATGAAGAGCATTTTGGTGGTAATTACAATATTTCACAAGACTTCATTGCTATAAACCTTAAACTCACCCTGAGATGACTCCGGCATTGTTGCAGTACAGCCGTCAGGTACCCAGTATGGAAAACCTACTGCATGCACAGATTAGAAAACATGACTGCAAGATCCACCTAGTCGGTCCTGAAATAGACGGTCAGATTAGCAGTGGCCATTCAACGCACTCTGGATTACAGGGCTTTGGGAAAAGACATGCGGAAGTGAAGGGTGTAAAACTGAAACAAACTGAGTAAAACAAAGTTGATGATTTAAGAAAAACAATAAATTATTCTAATTTGCACTTTCAACAAGTGCAAATCTTTTACTACAGCTATTATTATGGGTATGTTGTTAGTTTAAGTATATTATAGCATCTAACAGGCTACAGGCAGAGCCAAAGCTGCTATCTTCTCCTAATGGAGTAATCTGTTGATCAGATTAACTCCAGACAGACAACATGTTGGTTTATTTCATCAAGAAACATGGATGGAAACCATGAAGCTTAAAAAACAGAATGCATTTTAGAATTAGACTAATAATTAGCTAGACTAATAAGCTACAAGAAAATGAATACAACGTTCTGTTAAAATTGTCTAAAATTGGCCAACTACATGCAATTTTATGGACTTTTTTTTTGGGGGGGGGGGTACCTTTCCTATGTTACTTCCTGAAAGGTGATGATATGCCTCACTTCAGCATGTTTTGCATGGTCTGTTCAGTGCATGCGTGTAACTTCTGGAGAGCAATTTGTCCAATATATCGAGTTTATATGATATATATAAACTCATTAATAGGGGGCGATATTTTGTAAATACCAATGACATCTAGGAGTGTGTTGATGTTGTACTCTAAGCCTGAAATAAGTAGTCAATCAACCATTTAAAAAGCACATTGCGGATATCAAAGGCTACTTGTGTTTCTTTGACCGTACTGATAAAAAAATATATATGAAAAATGGACACAAACCGCAATTTTGTGACTGTTTTTCATTTTAGTTTATTTAAGTGACCTTTAAAATAGTTCTAGATCGCACAAAAAAAGCTACAGTTCAGTGATACTTATTTTAGCATGTCTTATCTAAACCGGATTATAACTTACATTTAGGTTACTCTACGTAACCAACAAATTGTAGACAAACAGAAAAAGAACCGCACACGTTACTTCATTTTTAATCGAGAACAAACTGATCATCAGCGCTGTGCAGAGCGACATTTGAACTGTATGGCTAATCCGGGCAAATTTACACGATAAAAGCGTGGATGAGTTTATTACCAGAAAAAAACAACGCGTAATGTTTTATGTACTCACTTCATGCTTCATACTCTATGCGGTATTTCCGAGGCAATGTCTGTTTACCAAGCAGCTCAGTGTGCCTCTGCAAACCACGACACACAAACCAAACACAACGCTGATTGGCCTACTCGTTGCATCGCAACCAAACATAGCTCAATGCGATTGGCTGCTGGCTGTGAGGCAGTTCGCGCGTGGTCAAATCTAATATAGGTTTAATATACTGTATACAGTATATACTGTAATATACAGTCTATGGGTCAAATGCAATAGCCCACATTTTTAACATTGATATTCGTCTTGTTTCATCAACAAACCGTTCAATATGCTCAAAAACGCATTTGATGACTGCAAGTCCCAAGTTAAAAACATATAAAAGATAAATGTATTTATATTTATTTTAAGAACATTTAGCGCAGTTAGAACAAACAGGGTGCCAACATTTTAAAATTATTCAGAATATCGACACATAGTTGTAATATTCTATGTCAGTGTATTAAATTATACAGTGAAGAGAAGCCGTTTTCTTATTGTTTGTCAGTGTATTTCTTTATATACAGTCTATGGTATTAAGTGATGTCTCATTTTGCAAAAATATATTTTTGGGGGTCTGATTTTGTAGCCTATATTTGTTTTTAGTAAACCTCAGCTGAACAGACATTGTATTGCTATAGCAGAAGAACATTAGGTGGAACTATGACGAATTTTAAGATAATATTCATGCCTGGACATACCTGTTTATTCAAAGTGCATGTGGCTCGGCCTAATTACTTTTCATTTAATTGTGTAAAGCAAAACCAGTAAGCAAACACAAGAACAGCTTGAAGGTCAAATTAAAAAGAAAATAAGCTTACCTTTGTGTACATTTTTTATCTTGTTCTTTTATGCTGCCTTTGTTTTTCTATTTTAGTTTTACTTATCAGGGCCTTCATTCAAGATTAATTCTTATATGTATATTATTTTTTATTAGACCAATTGGATTTGAGAAGGGTGGTGTTTTTCATAGGTAAAAATTGAAACAAGTTTTTTTCATCCTTCAAGTCAAATAAAAAAAATTTTATAATAACAACATAAACCAAAATTATGGTAAAGTAAAGAATACACAATTATGGCAAAGCTTTATTTCATGCTCTCCACAAGAAGTTTTACTTAATTTCTCACAAAGACTTTTGTTTTAGTCCTCCAACGAAAAACCTGTAATCTTTTCACACATTAAGATCCACTGAAAGCAGATCTTTCACTGACACTGTGTCAGATTCAGATGTTCAGATTAGTTTCCTTCATCTCCGTTATTCTATCCTTTTTATTCTGTTACATCGAGACAAAAACAAGAAAAAATGGGAGAACAAGAGAGTCATATTCGAAAGCATGTGTCCCTTGAATTTTAACGAAAGCCAATAGAAACCTGGAGTTTGGACTTGTATTTACTTCAAACAGCTTTTTGTTTGTTTTTTTGTTTACTGATGGTGGATTTGAGCCATTTTTTTGGTTCACCTACAATTGTTTCCAAACAACAGAAACCACATGCTTTTGAACAGGCAACAGATTGAAGATCACTGCATGTTTTAAGGGTTTTTGGATAATCTCCTGATATATACAGTACATGTCGTAAACAGTAAAGTAATGCATTGTGTACATATATCTGTTGTCAATGATTCAGAACAGGTGACAATGCAATGAAGTTCTGGAAAAAAATATTTTATAGTAATGTTATTACATTACTATAAAATATTTTTTGGCTCAAATAATGTTTTTTAACAACTACGTGTTATACAGATTGTGTTCGATGTTCAAGATATTCATATTCTATTCTGAAACAAATTCAGACAGAATAGGAAATATATCTCACAATATGGCCTCAGGATCGGGTCTCTGCTTTTTGCAGATGATGTGGTCCTGTTGGCTTCATCGGAGCGTGATCTACAGCTTTCGCTGGAGCTGTTCGCAGCCGAGTGTGAAGCGGCTGGGATGAGAATCAGCACCTCCAAATCCGAGGCCATGGTCTTGAGCCGGAAAAGGGTGGGGTGCCTCCTCCGGGTCGGGGATGGGGTCCTTCCCCAAGTGGAGGAGTTTAAGTATCTGGGGGTCTTGTTCACGAGTGAGGGAAAAATGGAGCGGGAGATCGATAGACGGATTGGTGGGGCATCTGCAGTTATGCGGGCGCTCTACCGGTCTGTCGTGGTGAAGAGAGAGCTGAGCCAAAAGGCGAAGCTCTCGATTTACCGGTCGATCTACGTTCCTACCCTCATCTATGGTCACGAACTCTGGGTGGTGACCGAAAGAACGAGATCACGGATACAAGCGGCTGAAATGAGTTTCCTCTGCAGAGTGTCTGGGCTCTCCCTTAGAGATAGGGTGAGAAGCTCAGTCATCCGGAGGGGGCTCAGAGTAGAGCCGCTGCTTCTCCACATCGAGAGGAGTCAGTTGAGGTGGCTCGGGCATCTGGTCAGGATGCCTCCTGGACGCCTCCCTGGTGAGGTGTTTCAGGCACGTCTCACCGGGAGGAGGCCCAGGGGAAGGCCCAGGACACGCTGGAGGGACTATGTTTCTCGGCTGGCCTGGGAGCGCCTTGGGGTTCCTCCCGAGGAGCTGGAACAAGTGGCTGGGGAGAGGGAAGTCTGGGTCTCTTTGCTTAGGCTGCTGCCCCCGCAACCCGACCCCGGATAAGCGGAAGAAAATGGATGGATGGATCTCACAAATTTTCAGCCATACTTAAACTGTGTTGTGGAAATAAGGATTGTTTTACAAATTACATTCTAAGCTCTTCTTTAAAAAGGACAAAATATGCTTTTTTTCATTCAGAATAGGATTTCTAAACACTTCTACTTTTCTATTGACCCTTAACGTCTCCTATAGGGTGGGGCCATTGCAATTAATGAAATTAATGGGGATGGGTTTACTCCCACAGCCCCAGGAGACTGAGCTACACTGGCCACTCCTCTGATGTGTTGCTTGAAAGTGGCTTCCACCACAGCAATGACCCATCAATTACATTCTGCAGATATTGTAACAGCTTTTTTAGATAATGAGTGCCTGGCTGACCTACCAGCAATCCCAACCTGCCCCCCCACTGAACAGAGACTTTATCAAACAGAAAAATACCAAATCTCTTTAATTTCAAGATGACTTTCACAGGCTGTCTTCTTTTTTACAAAGAGTAAAAGCTATATGAAGCTATAATTTCATACCTGCAAGCCAGACATGTGAGGAGTGTATAAAGATCCAGGGTCATGTTGGCTGACTCCATAATGACTGATGCTGGACCCAAGGGACCATCACATCTCAGCTAGTAAAACTCAAGAAGAGTGATTTACATATCTATGTATCCATATATATATGTATATGTTTTGCAGCCAGTGTGAAAAAATTGTGTTATCTAGCAGCACAACACATCAGATAAATGTGGGTAGTTTATCTGATAAAAAGAATGAATGCAATCTGACACTTGATAGAGATAAGGAAAAACACGCTTATATCCACTGTGAAACAAGAGATAAGTAAATATTTCAAAACACGTTAGAGAACTAAACCTTTCTGTGTATTTCAGCAGATTATCAAATTCAACTGACACGCAAGAGAAAATAAATCTCTTACTTGGAACGAACAACAACCATAACACAGCTGGGTGCTACAAAGACAGTTACATATTTGTAACCCATATGGTATGTAGGTCTTTTTAATATCATCATCTATTTGTTGGTTTGTAGTTTATGAAAAAAATAATTTTCTTCACTTTCACTAGATGGTAGTGAGTGCATCTGTATTAGATCACAACCCAGCTCAAGTTGTAGGTTTATTTACTGACAAACTCTGTTCCTATCCTGCACTGTGATATGCATTGTTGTTAATTATGAACTAGGTATATATGTTAATATATGAACTAATACATTCACTCCTGCTTTGTTTTTAGGATCAGCTACACATTTTCAGAAAATTCTGTTTTACAATCGTTCTGTCTTCACCTATTTATCATATTAGTTTCTTTCATATTTGCGTGAATGGGGACCCCAAATGACCAGCCTTTGGTATAACTCCAGAATTTGTTAGACTCTCAAAAAAGTCTCAAATTATAGCCTTTTGTTTATTTACTGCCAATTTGTTATCATATGACAACAAGTACCAGATTCATCATGACAACTGAAGGTGACTTATGGCAATCATATATTTTACCTTAAATATAGATGTCTCTGTGATTTAAATCACTTAATGATAGGATCAGTGCTGCATGATATCCTTTCTCATTCCTTAAGCCTGGTAATATCAGAGATTTTTGCTGGTATAAAACAAACATCTAAAGGAAACAGATTGATGCAATCTATAGCACAAGCTGTCAGTCAGACTGAAAGGAAGTTAGAGTAAGTTGCACTATCAACTAGAACAGAAGAAGAGTAATTTGTGTTACCAGCAGAAATGCTGAAACCTTGGTATTTACAGTGTATATCTTTTTATCACAACCAAACCTGGTAATAATAATTATACTGAATATTTGTCTTCTTCAGTCAAACATCTGCATGTGTTAGGTTAAAAAAAAGGCTCTTAGTCAAACATCTGAAGCTATGTTGTTTTCTGGTTGCTTCTCAACAGAATCTCTGGAACACCATTCGCTAAGTTTATATCCCAACAATTAAGTAGATTTCCTAACAGAGTATTCCTACTGGCTGACTTTAGGAATCCAGCCACAGAGGAAATTATACACTGAAGAGAAGCCGTTTATTTTATTGTTTGGTGCTTGCTGCAGATGTACAATGTGGCTGTTTTGTTGTATCACATTATGCAGTGACAAATACTGAAAAAGATGAGAGTAACACAACGACAACAGCTCCAATTTATTGTGCTGAATAAAGATATTTTGTAACTTAAGACTTTGCATGCTCAGCAGTCACCAACAGCCTTTTCTTTGAAGTGAAGGGTCCAATGTAAGCTCATTGTGCTGCTGGAGGCAGGACGTCCTGTGAGAGGACACCTATTCATGTGTTGGACACAGTTGATTTCGAAAAATTTTAAAGGGAGAGTCGAGAAATGAGTGACCTTTGTTCATTCCACACCAAGAGTAACTAGAATGTCCTGCTGTATCTCAAAGCCGGAGTTGCAATATTGTCTTAATTTTTTTCCAAATAGATTTTCTTATTTAATTATCAAACACAGATGTTTATCCAGGAGAGCAGCTGTATGCATTTGCTCACCCAGGCGGTTGAACCTTCTACTCCGGCAGAACATCAATTCACTGAAAATATAATGCATTTTTATCAATATAATTGTTTGTGTGTGTGGTTAATTTTGACTGTATGATTCACACCATACAGTCTCTAAATCAGTGTAGGTCTGTAAAAGCAAATTCTGGCATTGATGAGTCATGCTGTTGACGGTGCCTCTCTGTCAATGGCAATTAAACACTTTTATTTGATGTCGTCAAAGTCTCTCAATATAATTAGGTATGGGTCAAAACTATCACTAAATTGCACTAGCTCTTTATTCTTTTAATAAGAAAATGATGATTCCAGCAGATTCCGACTTTACACTTGTTTCATTGTATCTATCATTTTAAAAAACAAAATATCGACTGGGGTGACAACTCTGGATTCCAGATTGGAGTCTAATCTAGTTACAAATCCTGATGTTTTTGTAATACGCTTATCCTTTTGATGACATTGGCAGGCAACTTTCTGTAAAAGACATGTAAGGACAGTTGCTACTTTCACATGTCAGTTAATTTAAGTGTTGTTATTACAGATTAATAAATTAACAAATTGTGCCAAAACTCCTGTAAAACCAGAGCTTCTGATTAGCTGAATGTTTCCATTGCTAGCCTGGAGAGCATAGTGTGCAACAATTTAAAAATATGCACAGACTCTTTAAGTTTATTAGAACTGTTCCGTTGAGAGGTAGATTTGTATTTGCCACAAGTTGTTCCTTTAAAACAGCTGAAGTTAAAGTGAACTCAGGTTCCTTCACTACCAGTCCATCCCTGCAGCAAAACACTCACGCAGCATTTTGCTGCACCTCAGGACGCTCATCCATCTGTCCTTGGGCGAGGATGGTACACATCTTGTAGGGCAAGATGTGGGGTACACCCTGGACAGATCACCAGTCCATCGCAGGGATACCAAGCGCACACACTCGTGCATCTAAGGACAATTTTAGACAATTTTGAAGCAGAAAGACCCCAGGCGAGGATTTGTACCCAAGTGTCATGTTTGGTTTTAGATGACTCTAATTCAAGCGACAACACCAGACAGCAATAATAAGTTTTAAAATGTTTATTGAAGTGGGGAAAAGAGAGAGAAAAATATGTGGAGTACTGAGCATTAATGTGTTGTGCCACAGATAGGTAGGATTTGGCTATGAATAAATATGAATAATTGCCTAGGGCAATTATTAATAAGATTAATAATTTTATGTAAAATTTACCAAGTTTGGGGGCACCACCTGGGGGATTCCAGGAATATATATACATATAGCCAAATTGTTCAGTCTCAGTTTATGTTTATGATTATATGCCTGATAAGGCTGAGATATTTAAACAATATATGAAAGAATAAGTTCTTAAGCTGTGGACATTAATTGTACGCATTACTACAAGTAATCCCAGACAACTTCTCTTTAAGTTAAGGGGAATTTATTTAGAAAATAGATCAACCTGAAAGCCAAACATTTCATAAATGTATCCCATCTATTCTAAAGCATGCAACTACTACTACAGATCTTAGAAAACAATAATAGCTGAACATTAAACACAATTAACATGAAATGAATCAGTGAGAACAGCTGAGGTTCGGGTCAGAAAAGGAAGGGGTGGCCCTCACTCCAGGGGGCTCAGCTAAGGTAGCCTGTGGGACAAAGTGTCATAAATCTCAGCTCTGTGCCAAGATGGGGACCTGCACATGGGGTGTAAGAAAGGAGTCATAAAACTACCTTTGGCTAAAGGAGCACATGGGGTGGAGCATCCATGTGGAAGGCCTCTGCTTTACCAACAGACTAAAGACAATGGACCGAGCCAAACTCTGCCAACCAGGTGATAAGGGAGCGAGAGAGAGAGAGAGAGAGAGAGAGAGAGAGAGAGAGAGAGAGAGAGAGCACTGAAACCCAAGCCTCCTCCATGCTTGGGGAGTGAGCAGGCCCATCTTTTCACCTGATGGGGCAGGGGTTTCTCCGGCTGGACGTAGCACGTGGAAGGATCACGTTATTCCAGCCAGATCCCCAACCCTTCAGCCAGTATACAGCCTCAGGACTAGTGCAGGTTTTGTATGAGTAGCTCACATTAGCTGCTCAAGGGAACACGGGGAGAACATGTAAACTCCACACAGAAAGGCCCTTTCACCAACCCAACCCACGGTGTGGGTGCAGATGATGCGGGGGAACAAATGGCCTGCATTTGTACATGACTTATTCAGTCAGAGGACCACAAAGTGCTTTACACTACATTCAGTCATTCACCCACACATTCACATGCTGATGGTGGCAAGCTACTACATTGTAGCCACAGTTGCCCTGGGACACATTAACAGAGGCAAGGCTGCCAGACACAGGCGCCACCGGCAGGCAACAGGGTTAAGTGTCTTGCCCAAGGACACAATGACCGAGACAAACAGAGCGGGGATTCAAACCAGCAACCCACCAATTACGGGACGAATACCTACCACCTGAGCCTCAGTCGTCCCGTAACAAACACACCCTCAGTACCCTCATGCCCGGCGTTAATCAAACCCGGGACCTTCTAGCAGTGAGGTGAGCTACGCTACCAGCTGCGCCACCGTGCCAAAGAGGGAAAATAGATCTTCAAACATATCTTTAGAAGACAAGAGTAATGGCTCAACTATCTACCACACCAGGGAGCGGAAACATCTGACGCCAGCTTCCAGCAACCGCCCCTCTTTAAGCAGCAGCGTTGATGAGTGTTAATCGGAAGCACCTGTCGATTACACCCAGCACACAGCCACAGACTCCTAACACCAGGACCATCTTGCATGAACAGGGCTCCATCCTGGGCCCTCTCCTAATTAATATCCACATGATCCTGCCAGCCCAGATTAATGATAATGGCTTGCATTTATATAGCGCTTTTCAAGACTCTCAAAGCGCTTTACAACTCCATTATTCATTCACTCTCACATTCACACACTGGTGGAAGCAAGCTATGATTATAGCCAAGGCTGCCCTGGGGCAGACTGACAGAAGCGAGGCTGCCATATTGCGCCATCGGCCCTTCTGGCCAACACCAGCAGGCAAGGTAGGTGAAGTGTCTTGCCCAAGGACACAACAACAGGTGGAACAACAGATGTAGCAGTTGGAAGCTGGAATTGAACCCACAATTTCTGGGTTGCAGGCTGACAACTCTACCACTGAGCTACAGCTGCGATTATAACAACCCATAAGGGTCTGTTTTTCCCTGGAGCCACCTTGCAGGAAAGATCCTGGAGCTCATTCAACTACATACAGGTGTGAGTAAAGTTATAATTCACATTGGCACCAGTGACTTTTGTAAGCAGCAATCTGAACTCCTAAAGCAAGATTTTATCCACCTTTTTAATGTTCAAAAAATGCACGTGTCTGTTTTTATGTCTGGCCCCACTCCCACCGTGAGCAGAGGAATTGGCCTTTTTAACAGACTTTTATCTCCGAGCACTTGGCTTTCCTCTGCCACTGTGACTCACAACATCGGTTTTATAGACAATTTTAACATTTTCTGGGGCAGGAGTCACTCGTTTGGGGCGATGGGCTCTATCTTAATAGACAGGGCACCCGCATGCTGGCAGTGATCCTGACAAGCCCACGCAAAGTCATTCCAACTCCAATCACTATTAATATGGTACTTTTAAATGTTCGCTCTCTGCTGAACAAAACAACGATCTGATCGGATGGTCGCGGAGGCAAAAACTCGGGCGTGGGAGGAGTTTGGAGAGGCCATGGAGATCAACTTCCATACGGCTTCGAAGCGATTCTGGTCCACCATCCGGCATCTCGGGGGGGGAAGCGGTCTGCCACCAACACTGTTTACAGTGGGGATGGTGTGCTGCTGACCTCGACGCGGGACGTTTTGGGTCGGTGGATGGAATACTTCGAAGACCTCCTCAATCCCACCTTCCAATCTGGAAGCAGAGTTTGGGGATTTTGGGGACTTTGGGTTGGGCTCTCCAATCTCTGGTGCTGGGGTCACTGAGGTCGTTAAAAAGCTCTTCGGTGGGAAGGCTCCGGGGGTGGATGAGATTCGACCGGAGTTCCTCAGGGCTCTGGATATTGTGGGGCTGTGTTGGTTAACGCGGCTCTGCAATATTGTGTGGACATCGGGGGCAGTTCCCTTGGATTGTCAGACCGGGGTGGTGGTCCCCCTGTTTAAAAAGAGGCACCACAGAGTGTGTTCCAACTACAGGGGATCACACTTCTGAGCCTCCCTGGTAAGGTCTGTTCAGGGGTTCTGGAGAGGGGGGTCCGACACATAGTCTTACCTCGGATCCAGGAGGAACAATGCGGTTTTCGTCCTGGCCGTGGAACAATGGACCAGCTCTACACCCTCAGCAGGGTCCTGGAGGGTGCGTGAGAGTTCGCCCAACCGGTCTACATGTGTTTTGTGGACTTGGAAAAGGCATTCGACTGTGTCCCATGGGGAGCCCTGTGGGTGGTGCTCCGGGAGTATGGGGTACCAGGCCCCTTGATACGGGCTGTTAGGTCCCTGTATGACCGGTGCCTGAGTTTGGTTGGCATTCCCCGCAGTAAGTTGGGCTTGTTTCCAGTGAGAGTTGGACTCCGCCAAGGTTGCCCTTTGTCACTGATCCTGTTCATAACTTTTATGGACAGAATTTCTAGGCACAGCCAAGGTGTTGAGGGAATCCGTTTCGGTGGCCTCAGGATCGGGTCTCTGCTTTTTGCAGATGACGTGGTCCTGTTGGCTTCATTGGAACGTGATCTACAGCTCTCGCTGGAGCGGTTCGCAGCCGAGTGTGAAGCAGCTGGGATGAAAATCAGCACCTCCAAATCCGAGGCCATGGTCTTAAGCAGGAAAAGGGTTGGGTGCCTTCTCCAGGTCGGGGATGAGGTCCTTCCCCAAGTGGTGGAGTTTAAGTATCTGGGGGTCTTGTTCACGAATGAGGGAAAAATGGAGCGGGAGATCGATAGACGGATTGGTAGGGCATCTGTAGTTATGCGGGCGCTGTACCGGTTTGTCGTGGTGAAGAGAGAGCTGAGTCAAAAGGCAAAGCTCTTGATTTACCGGTCGATCTACATTCCTACTCTCATCTATGGTCACGAACTCTGGGTGGTGACCGAAAGAAGGAGATCACGGATACAAGCGGCTGAAATTAGTTTCCTCTGTAGAGTGTCTGGGCTCTCCCTTAGAGATAGGGTGAGAAGCTCAGTCAATCGGAGGGGGTTTAGAGTAGAGCCGCTGCTCCTCCACATCAAGAGGAGTCAGTTGAGGTGGCTCGGGCATCTGGTAAGGATGCCTCCTGGACGACTCCCTGGTGAGGTGTTTCGGGCACGTCCCACCGGGAGGAGGCCCAGGGGAAGGCCCAGGACACGCTGGAGGGACTATGTTTCTCGGCTGGCCTGGGAGCGCCTTGTGATTCCTCCCGAGGAGCTGGCCCAAGTGGCTG
Organism: Valencia hispanica; assembly: GCA_963556495.2. Classification (NCBI taxonomy): domain Eukaryota; kingdom Metazoa; phylum Chordata; class Actinopteri; order Cyprinodontiformes; family Valenciidae; genus Valencia; species Valencia hispanica. The sequence continues at coordinate 29,839,868 of OY747705.1, read as the reverse complement.
GGGAGAGGGAAGTCTGGGTGTCCTTGCTTAAGCTGCTGCCCCCGCGACCCGACCCCGGATAAGCGGAAGAAAATAGATGGATGGATGGATGGATGGATGGACACTTACCTCAGTCATTTTGTAACTCCATGCAGGTTGGCACACCTTTAGTAGTCATGGGACTGCACCACATTAGGAAATTGATTAAGGGGAGGGATATTTTGGCATTATGGTTTAGTTAAATCTGGACTAACTAAACTAGGAACTCCACACACTAGACAAGCAAAAGAAATATCAGTTTTTATGTGAACTTATTGAAAGAGTTCCGCTGTTCTTCATCAGACCAGGTCAAAATATTAATACAGGATCCACCCCAGCCACATCTCTTCATTTGTGAAGCAGAAGAGGAGGAGAGGGAACAGGAGTTCCCAGGAGAGAACATGAAATCCAGTATAGTGGATCCGTCTCATCTTCAGTGAGGAGAGCAGAACGAGACGAGTCATTGCCAGACCTCTTCACAGAAACACCGGGTTTCACGACTTTGGTTGAGGACACGGTTCACCTGAAAGATGTTGCTACTCTATGTCGAAGGTCCTTATCAGATCACTGAGCGTCTGCTGCCTAAGCTCAAACAGGAGGTGGAACTGATGTTGCAGCTGGACATAATTGAGCCATCCACAAGTGAGTGGTGTAGCCCCATCGTCTTGGTTCCAAAACAAGATGGGTCACGTTTTGTATTGACTTTAGATATCTCAACTCAATGTCAAAGTGCCAGTCTTATCCAATGCCCCGAATAGATGAGTTGCTGGGAAAACATGGCAATTCTAAGTTCATCAGCACCCTTGACTTGAGCAAAGGATATTGGCAACCACCACTTGCACAAGAAGAAAAAGAACTTACAGGTTTTACAACACCCTTAGGCTTGTATCAATTTAAGGTGATGCCATTTGGTCTGCAGGGGGCGCCAGCAACATTTCAGAGACCAATGGACCAGGTTCTGAGAGATGTGCCACACTTTGCGGCTGCATACTTGTATGATGTGGTCATCTTTAGCCAGACCCGGGAGGACTTTGTCTCTCACCTTCAACAGGTTCTTCAGTTATTAAAAAGGCTGGACTGATGATTAATCCAGGCAAATGCTCCTTGGCTCAAACCGAAGTAGAGTGTCTGGGGCATGTTGTTGGCCAAGGTGTGGTAAAGCCTCGAGTGGGGAAAGTGGATGCCAACCACTCTTATCCTGTTCCAACAACTAAGAAGAGGGTTCGAGCCTTTCTCGGATTGGTAGGCTGGTACAGCAAATTCATTCCACATTTTGCTGACAGAGCAGCCATCCTCACTGGCCTCACAAAGACTTCAGCACCAGTCAAGATGAAATGGACTGATGACTGTGACAGAGCATTCAAGGACCTGAAGAAGGCCATAACAAGTAAGTCTGTTATTCACACCCCTAATTTCAATCTTTCCTTTATTCTTCAAACGGACGCTTCAGCAGTTGGCCTTGGAGCTTTGCTTTTGCAGGATGTGAATGGAGTAAGAAAACCAGTACTGTTCCTGAGCCAAAAACTCCTGGATCGAGAAACGTGGTATTTAACTGTGGAAAAGAACTGTTTGGCCAAAAAGTGGGCAATCAATGCCTTGAAGTACTACCTGCTAGGATGTCACTTCTACTTGGAATGGGGCCCAATGGGGCCCAACCTCACACCAATGACTGAGGCAATCTGCTGGGATTCCTTACATAGGAACCTTTTTAACTGATTGGAATGTTTGTATAAATGTTTTGAAATGACTTCTTGTTAAGTGCCTTGAGATGACATCTGTTATGAATCTGTGCTATATAAATAAACTGAATTGAATTGGAAACGGACCATCGGGCTCTGCAATGACTCAAAAGGATGAAAGACTCAAATACTCGTCTTACAGGATGGTACCTGTCCCTCCAGCCATATGACTTTACAATACGGTATTGCCCAGGAAAGGCAAACATGGTGGCGAACTGTCTCTCCCAGGTCCATGAAATTGAGGTACTGTTTTCTTGTGTGAAAGGGCGAGGACAGGTAAGAATGAGGAACTGTTATATTTATATTTACATTGTGAGTAAAAAGACATGAAACAAACAGTTAACCAATAGGGTTTCAATTAAGTTTATTTGGGTTTAGTAATGTTTGTAGGTGCCATTTATATCGTTTCTAATTTATGTAAATATTTGGTTAAACTACATGGTAAAAGCAAACCGTTTAAATATTTGAGATAACAATTAAATTCTTTTGCAAACACTTACCTCAGCCAACTCCATGCAGGTGTGCACACCTTTAGTAGTTATGGGACTGCACGACATTAGGAAATGGATTAACGGGAGGGATATTTTGGCATTATGGTTTAGTTAAATTAGGAGTAATTGTTGGGTTTGATTAAATGATTTTCAGTTTGTTTTAGTTTGTAAATGTATTGTTTGCTTATTAAATGTAAATAGGTTTCTGCTTCCATTTCAGAGTCTAGCAGTGTTTACCCCTTGAATGATTTCTCCCAATTTAGGTCACTTGTATATAATCTGTTAGTCCCCCATTGTTCTGTGTTGGTATAGGATGGTAAGGTTTGGATCACAGTTGGAAAATAAAATTAGAAGAAGCTTCCATTGATGTCCTTCTGAGCTTGTTTTTGTGCTATTGGTTGGGTCCCTCCTCCATAACCGCTCGACATCCATGACAATCACGTGATAACCACACTATTCTTTTAACCCGTTTAAAACAGATTGGGCTCTCTGGTGCTGTTCACAAATGGTTTACATCCTATCTCACAGACAGGACTTTTATGTTAAGTTTAGATATCTGCTCCTCTACGGTCCACAAAATCACATGTGGTGTGCCTCAGGGTTCAATCTTAGGCCCAGTGCTTTTTAACCTTTATATGCTCCCTCTTGGCAGTGTCATCAGAAGACATGGAGTTACCTTTCACAGTTATGCTGACAATACACAGCTGTACATCTCCATGTCTCCTGATAACACACGGCCAATGGATGCACTTTTTAACTGCATTTTAGAGATTAAATCCTGGATGGCAGAAAACTTTCTCCAGCTCAACCAGGACAAAACTGAAGTTTTAGTCATCGGCCCTAAGGTTCAGAGAGAGAAACTTTTACCAAAACTACAATCACTGTCTTTTAATCCTTCTTTACAAGTGAAGAACCTGGACGTCATTTTTAACTGTGAGCTGACTTTTATCCCTCACATTTAAAATATCACCAAAATAGGTATTTATCATCTAAAGAACATTGCCAGAGTCCGTCCCCATGGGCGGATCTACTGGGATGGCATAGGGTAGCAGTTGCCACCCTAAAAGAAAGCCTTGCCACCCCTGCTGCCACCCTAGCAGCTATGAATTCAAACCCGTTAATGTTATGTAAGCCTGCGGGCGGGCCCAGCCTATTTTCTAGTTTAAATCCACCGATTTTCTGACTTCTAACTTCTATGAACCTATACATATTTTATATCATTGGAAAGCTAAGAGTCTTGTGATTCCAATTAGGGCTGGCAATCAAGGATACAATCATAACTGTAGACACAGTGAGCGTGTCGGAGGTATAAAAAATATGGAACTCACCACTTTGCAGTACAATAAACGTGACAAAACCGATCCATTTCGAACAAAAACTGTCTTTTTACATCAATAAGGGTTCGATTAAAGTCCTCCAATAAAGTGATTAGTCCAGGACAACAGTAAAACCGATAAAAAATTTTTAAAATAAACAGTGAAAATGCGCTTCCGAACTGTCTATGGGCATTTTTGTAGTCTTTGCGGCTTTGTTTCCGATTCCTTCGCTTCCACTTCCGCCTACAAAGGTCACTGAGCATGCCCAGGTGGAAAAAAATAAAAAAATTCATCCGGTTTATTCCTTACAATCTCCAACCAATGGCGCATGGATGAAAAGTCACGTTACGTTAAGTAACTCGAACCAATCGCGGTCCAGAACTCTGATGATTGACGCATCGAATAGCCAATGTAATGCTCTAAACGCAGCTATATAACTTGACCGGGCGGACTTATTCGCTCCCATAGTATATGACGTGCTTAAATTTCTTATTCATGAAGAGATTACGCACAGTGCGTACCAATAACATACTGTTTCAGCACCGTGTCCAAACACCCTTTATAATCAAAATACAACATTGAAGGAAGCCGTGGAGCTTTATATGGTAAGATGCAGTGATGATTCTGATGATATTTTTAATTCAGTGAGGACTATGGCATTTACCCAGGAGATGGCGCATATGGCACACTTTTGACCACCTTTGACCTGTAGTTAGAAAAATGTGTGCAGAATACTCATTTTTGGTTTATTGCTGTCAAATTTGGTGTGGATGAAGGTAATACTTCAGGCTTTAGACCCACAGTGTGTTTTAGGTCCCAACCTATTCTTAAAGCCATTTTTACAGCATGTATTTATATAAAATAAATAATCATAAATAAAATTATTTTTCAGTGTATTAAAATTAATATTGCTTGGTAACAATAGCACTCAGAGATATTAACACAGTTCTGGGATAAATTTGCTTTCCAAAGAGACCCCATCCATGTCTCTACTCAAAATGGTTCAAGAACAGCTTTAAGTTACTTTTGAGTATGCGGTTTTTTTTTAATGTAAGGCGGAAATTGCAGGAATGTTAAGGGGGTAAAATTGGACATTAGGAGCTTGAAGCTCATGAAAATCGTTGCATTATATTCTCTTTTGTGAACCTTTAAAGCTGCTAGTTTGCCGAAAGTGCTGCAGAGAGTGCACCATGTGGCCGTTAGACAAACTGCAATCAGGATGCTGGATAAAATTATTTTCTTCTTTGACTTACGGGGAGTTTGTGTAGGTGTCGTGGCTGGCTAGCTACACTTATCTAAGCTATCTTAGACCGCGTACTTGGATACGTACGTGCATCATTACGTCACGCTGCGCTCTCACAAGCCCACACACGCAACCTGAACCGCCTCAAAATAAATGGAATTGCTGCCTCTACATGCAACCGCAGTAGAATCAAACTACAGCACTTGATTCAATTGTATCGTCAAGAGATGAAAAAACTGACTATAGCTAAAAAAAAAATTATTATTTTAACAAAAATTTTGCGCAATGCAGCTTTAATGTGCTTAAATAACCTGAAGCGAAACAAATAATGAATTTATCTATCATATATGTAAATACTGGGGAGTGAAGAGGTGAAGCATGTGTTTGACTGATCTATAAAACCAATATATATATAAAATTCTGGCATATGGTGCCACCCCTGAAAAATTCTTGCCCCTTTCATGCGACCCCATAAATATTTTTCTAGATCCCCCACTGTCCGTCCCATTCTCTCTCGGGCCATTTGTCACCAGTAGAATTGATTACTGTAATGCCTTGCTTTCTGGTCTTCCCAAAAAGAGTATATCCAGTTTACAACTAATACCAAATTCAGCAGCAAGAGTCCTAACAAAGACCAGGAGGTGGGAGCGCATTACACTTGTCTTAAATTCAATGCATTGGCTCCCCAAATGTTTTAAGATTGATTTTAAGGTTCTTTTAATGGTTTTTAAGTGTCTTAATGGTCTTGGGCCTTCTTATCTTTCGGAACTGCTTTTACCTTATGAACCTTCGCGGTTTCTGCGCTGCTCTTGCAGCCGTCTCCTTGTCATCCCTAAAGTCAGGACACACACTTATGGCGGGGCGTCTTTCTATTATTATGGCCCTCACCACTGGAATAGGCTGCCGGAGGACCTCAGTGCCACAGAGAACGTTCATGTTTTAAAGAGCAGGCTCAAGACTTACCTTTTTAGCCTAGCTTTTAATTGAGTATTGCTATTACTCTGGCTGCTGAAGGAGGAGCAACCTCTCCCAACCTCTCCTGACCTCTAGACTTATTCTCTTTTCCTTTTTTTAGCTTTTTTCTTAGTTACTTTATACACCCAGCCTCTGGAGTCACTGCATTAAACCGGATCTCTTTTTTGGATTACTTTCAGAAGGAGTGTGGATTACCAAAATGGTGTTTCGCTCAGTTGAGGACTTTGAGAAACTGCTCCAGAGAACTGAAACAATCGAGACGAAGTTACAGCATAATTTTGATCTAAATACTGGATATGGAAATGAGACAACGTTACCGATGACAAGTTTTTATATATATATATATATATAAATAAAACTGAATGAACATAATCACAAAGAAATTGACTTAAACGAAATTTTAATTTTGCCCTTTTGTTTTCGTAGAGTACCTTCTAGGATTTTTGTTATAATTATGCATGAAATCTATACATAAAATCCGTCAGAGCTATATAATAAAGGTAAATTTACATCTTTTATACGAAGTTTTGCATCTGATCATTTCAATGAGATAGGTGCACTCCACAAAAAGGTCTTAAAATGCACAAAATGCTTTTCTCAGATTTAGATTAATTTTAAGCTCATTTTGTTTGATGGATAAGCTCCTTGTTTTTTAATAGACTGAATGTGTATGTCTTACTTGTAGCGAGTGGGAGCATTGTACATTAAAGCTAAAAGTCATGATGATGATCATGCATTCAGCTGAACCGGAAAATCTTGTTCATGTTGTTAGAGTTGAGAAATCTGAGACCATCAATGTGTGAACCAGACGTTGTATGCTGATGATTTCCAGAACTGTTACAACATTCATCCCGAATAACCACATTCCAGGAAGTACACAAATGTACTGTGTACCTGTCAGGCTCAACAAAGCCAAGTCTTTACAATAAAACACAACACAAAAAAAATTGTATTTGTATTATAATGTACATTGATTCAAGTGTCATGTTTATTTTATATATTTGTAATAAAAATTCCAAAATCTCAAATGATAAAGTTTTCCATCTAACTGTAATGATACAAAAAAGAAACACATTTCTGTCACTTTGCTTTGGTTCTCTTCAAGCTAAGAATATGTATTTCACTGAGTTGTTCCGAGCTGGTGTAAAAATGTAGTAACACCCCAAAATCAGAGCGAGTCGAAGTCAATCTCCTCATGTGATGTAACCCCATATTTATTTGACAGCATCATGCAGTTGTTGCATACCTGTCAGATGCACAGCTTTCATGTGAGTCCCCTGTTCCACCTAAAAAAGATTAAAATCTCGAAACTATGAATGCTCCTCCCAAGGAGCTGGCCCAAGTGGCTGGAGAGAGGGAAGTCTGGGTCTCTCTGCTTAAGCTGCTGCCCCCGCAACCTGACCCCGGATAAGTGGAAGAAGATGGATGGACTATGGAGGACACTGGAGTGCAATGGACATATCAGCCTGTTCAGGAAACAATTAAGGAGTTCAAATGGTGCCAAGAACAACTATATCACATTCAAAGTTACTTAGATCTCCTCATTTCCCCTGCATATATTTTTGTTCTTCTAGTTGGTTTGAAGTTAATATCATTTTCTATGATATTAACATGGAAAATGACGTTAATATCATGGAAAATTAAAGGCAATAACAAGGTCAGCCTTCTATCACCTGAAGAACATTTCTAGCATTAAAGGACTGATGTCGCAACAGGACCTCGAAAAACTCATCCACGTGTTTATCTTTAGTTGATTACTGCAACAGCATTCTCACAGCTGATCCAGAACGCTGCTGCTCGTGTCCTCACTAGAACCAGGAAAGTAAAGCACATCACCCCAGTTCTAAAGTCTTTACACTGACTCCCTGTAGTTCAAAGAATAGACTTCAAAGTACTTTTACTAGTTTGTAAATCACTGAATGGCTTCCATAAAACTGCAAAGCTGCTGAAACACTGAGTTCTTTTAAATCTCAACTCAAAACGTATTTGTTTAGAGCTCCCTTTGAGTAATGTTTTGATGTATCATGTTTTGTGTATGCTTCTTGCTTTATTGCTGTTTTTACATTATATGCTTTGTCTGTGTTTAACTGCTATTTTTATTTTACCTCTTAATCATGTAAAGCACCTTGAAACACCTTGTTGTTGAAAGTGTGCTATACAAATAAAATTGCCTTGCCTTCCATGATTTATTTATGGTTTTTGGTCTAAGGATGCATGTTAGAGGTGAATTTCTGGATGTAGGGCTACAAATGAATTGTCCATTGGGACTTTCAAAGTTGTGGGGATCTGAACAACATTCTAAAGCAAAATTAGAGCTTAAACAAGTCATCTGTGAAAACAGATTTAGCTTTGAAGTTGTCATCAATCCAAGCCCATATTTTCGTTTACAACCAACAGGAAAGTTTCTGCACTCAAATTCATGGTAAACGGGGTTTTTTTTATCTTTGCCGACATATGTTTGCTCTAAAAGTTAAAGCAAAACCAAAATGCAACATTTCTGTACATCTGTGCAATTTAACTGGCTACCCAAGAATGCATAATTACAGCACGGCTCAAGAAGAAAGTTTGCCACACTCTGCAGTTTGCAGTTCATATTTCTGGGTAAGCTAAACCAGAGGGGTAGGCAGCAGTAATGCCAGGCCTAAAGATTTCTCTGCAGAGCATCTAAGGAGCTCCCTACCAAACAGCTTGTACACAATGTAAACCATGTGAAGTTTTCATGACGATTTCATGAAAATTCATGAATTTAGTTGGATAGAACAGAAATTTTAATCTTGGGAATACCAAGATGCTTAATGTAATAAATGTTTTCCTAAAACAAAGGTTTATTATATTATATATATGTATAACTTAACTTATTTTTCTAATTGTTAAAATTATATGACTTCTGTCATACCTGCCTCAGCCTCCATGGAACTGCAGCCTTCTCTCTGCTGTGTTGGGACTTGAACTTTGATCTTGTTGCTGCAATTCAATTCAATTCAGTTTATTCCTATAGTACCGATTCACAACAGATGTCATCTGAAGGCACTTTACAAGAAAGTCATTTCAATACAAACATTCCAGTCAGTTTAAAGTTTTAGCTACTTTTCTATTAAAGGAATCCCAGCAGATTGCATCGAGTCATTGACTGACAGTTGCGCCCTGTTGATGCAGATTCCAACCATAGCAATCCCTCATACTGAGCAAGCATGTAGCAACAGTGGAGAGGAAAAACTCCGCTCTAATAGGAAGAAACCTCCAGCACAACCTGGCTCAGTACGAGCGGCCATCTGCCACGACCTACTGGGGGTTCGAGAAGACAGATCAGAACCACAGAAAGAACAATAGAACTGATGTAAAAGTACTTTCTATAGTAAAGAAAGTAAAAAGTTCATAACAGGACACGGGGGATGCAACACTGTTTACCAATGCTCCACTGCTCATCCAATGATGATAATGATGATCGTAATTTATACTATTTATTGTTGTTATGATTTGTCCCTCAGATTCATCTCTTCATTATCTTTTTTCCTTTTGACTCCTTGATATCTCTCCCACACAGTCTGTCTGTTTAAAACTCTGAGTTAGCAGCGCTTGCAGACCAAGTGACCTTCGTCTCTGCATTTTGCGCAAGTAAATTTTTGACATTAAATGCATATAAACCTGCTGCAATTTCTATTGCTGCTTTCTTGTACCCTGATACTGAGCATGCACTGACATTAGTGTAAAATTACATACACATTCACACACATATGGTTGTAGTCCGTTATCATGTTGGATTTCCTCTTTCCACCATTCGCGATCACAGTGTCTGGGAGCCATGTACTCAGAAGACACACAATTTCCTTCTTTCCCATGCATAGATAACAGACTAAAAGCACATTATCAAGCATGGACCATGACTTCCTTCAGCTTATGACATTTCTGTTCAAACATGGGAGAATGATGTGTTAACATGCCTCATTCTCTTCATTTAGTTATATTTTGCAACTTTTTCAGTCTATTTTCAGTCTAATTTTCATAAATAAAACAGACCACTGTTTCCATGTGTAAATGCGCCAGGCTTGACAGGTAATTAGTGTGCTTGCAGAGCAAAAGCAGGATGACAATGGAGATGGAGGGTTGAGAAAATCTGCGCAAACCTAATAGTTCTAGTGTTGACAGGAGGAAACCTCCAGGAGGTACCATCCCAAAAAAGGATCTTTACGGGTGGTTTTTGACTGTGGAGCCACATATAAAGGAAGATCATTAAATAAAGATTTGCCACAGGGTCCCAATCTCACCAGCTCTCTGCTTGGAGTTCTTCTTCAATTCAGGCAGAAACCAGTGACATGTTTGGGTGACATACAGGCTGTGTTTCATCAGGTGAAGCTTGCAGATTCAAATAAAGATCTTCTGTATTTCGTTTGGTGGAAAGATGGAGAATATCCGAAAGAAATTCAGAACTTCAGGATGACTGACATGATACAACAACCTGTTACAAGGCATGGTATGCTGTCCATGATTAGCTCCATGTATAATCCGTTTGGAATTATTGCACCTGTCTGCTCTCTCTCTGCTAAGATACTGCAACAGGAGCTTTGCAGAAGAAAGTATGGATGGGATTATAATTTACTTCCAGACATTTAAAAAAATGTAAATCTTGGATCCAACAACTTGTGTATTTGTCATTATTTCAACTGAGCAGATGTATAAGACCGAGAGACTTTGAGGAATCTGTCAATACTCAGTTACACCACTTTGGTGATGCTAGCAAAGATGGTTATGGAACTGTCTCGTACATAAGGTTTGAAAATGACAAAAATTTAATCCATGTTGCTTTCATGTTAGACATAGCCAGAGTTGCTCCACTCAAGTTCATCACAATCCCTCGAATGGAGTTAATAGCTGCTGTTTTAGCTGCACGTGTGGATGCCATGGTAAAACCTGACCTTCAACTTTACATAGACAAATCTGTATTTTGAACACACGTTAGCGTACATCGGTGTTAAAGTACATCAATAATGAAGACACAATAATTCCAGACAAATGAATCTCAGCCATAAAAGAAATCTCACCTTCTTCACAGCTGGCTTACTAAACAAAAGCCAGCTGATATTGCATCCAGAGGATAAAAGGTATTTGATGGCCTGACATTTCTGTAGAAATCTGAACAAGAATGGCTTCAAACTGACTTTGATTCTTCATTGGAGAAAAATGATCCAGTAGTCTGTAAAAAGGCCCATTAGAACTCCATGATTGGTAACTTGTCAAATCCTACTGTTACTCTCATCTGCTATTTCTCTGTGTGGAAAAAGCTAAAGAAATGTGTTGCTTGGTTTCTGAAGTTGAAATAAATTTTGCCTAACCTCAGTCGTGAAAGAAAAGCAAAACGGATTGCTGTTGATACAACTCCTCAAAATGAATCACCACATAACAAAGGAACATTAAGGAAATCCATTTTGACACTTGATAATTTGTTGCAAGCTGAGTTGGCTATCGTAAGTTATTGTCGGCCACAACAATCCAAGGAAGAAATTACAGTATTATCTGAATAGAAACCAGTCAACAAAGTTCTGTCTACAGGTTGGATCCAGTGTTGGAAGACGACCTGCTTAGAGTTGGTGGAAGATTAAGCAAAGGAGCAATGCCCCTGGAAGAAAAGCATCCAATAATATTGGGTAAAGATCAATACATTCCTAAGTTTATTCTGAGGCACACTCATGAAATGTTGGGTCACAGTGGACGTAAGCACACCTTATCCATTGTAAGGAGAAAGTACTGAATTATCCATGGAAACTCTACTGTGCGGTGAATAATTTCACATTGTAAGTTTTGCAGACATTGTAAGTTTGCAGAGTAGGGGAGGGGTAGTAGCCAACAGCGGCCTGTTACTTTGCTATGTGAGTAAACCATCTGGCATCAGCCTCAGGGAACTGTTCCTCTTATGAGCTCCAGCATTGATGAGGATCAGCTGGAGCAGCTCCTACCCATCCCACCCTGCAAAGAGGTAGAGATACAAACATAGACACACCCACATTACCAGCACACAGCAACTGAATCCTGACAAAGAAAAAAATATTCATTAGTAACAGTGAGACGGGGAGAAGTGTTGACACCCAACAGAAGAAGCAGGTCATGTTGAACATGATCCATAGAGAGGGAGGATGAGCTGCTCCTGAGATCTCGCGAGAGCTGTGCCGTATATTATATTTCTCCATAAAACAAACTGGAGAAGGAAACTTTGGACAGTCTGGAAAGCTACTTGGATGAGTGCTTTGACAACGTTCTTATGGGCAAGCCACAAAGATCCACCTCTGCCATGCCGACAAGAACACCATCCCAGAAACATACGCATTGTGAGGCTAGCACCTCCACCATCTCTCCAGAGAAAAGCTACACCGATGTCCTGGACTCAAAAGCTAATAAGCTAACCAGCCTAGACGCCCGTCTGGCCCTGGTTGAGGTTCTACACAAAACATTTCTAGCTCTAAGGGAGTCTCTGGAGTTCAGTCAAGAACAGGTGGCATCGCTTTCTGCAGAAAACCAAACGCTGAAAGACAGTGTAAAGAAACTCAGTAAGAGGATAAGAGAAACTATCTTGGATATCCAGGATAGGGGAATGCGGGACAACCTTGTTTTTTCCGGGATCCCAGTACAAGCAAAGGAAGACGCTGAATCCATTGTCCGAGAATTTCTCCAACGTCAGCTGAAGCTCTAAAGCGACACGGTGAAAAACATTAGTTTTCACCGCGCCCACAGGCTCGGAGGTAAGAAGCCCAACAACAGCTGGCCGCGACCAATTGTTGCTGAATTCGAGGATTACAAGCAAAAAGAGCAGGTCAGAGGCCAGGGAAGAGAGCTGCGGGGAACGAATTACAGCGTTAACGATCAATATCCGAAAGAGATCCTGGATGGAAGGCGTGTTTTGTTCCCAATCAGGAAGGAAATGATCAGTGAAGGCACCAGAGGTGTAGTAGCTGAAGACAAACTGTATGTTAATGGGCAGCTGTTCAGGGATCCCCAGCTTACTCCTTGGCTTTATTAGTCATGTAACACTGGCTAGATAATAGATGTTTTAAAAGCTATTATCTAAACTAATCTAAAACTATAATCTAATGAAAGCACAGCTCAGAAGATTGTTTACATTATTCGATGTGGGTGGGGCCAGGGCTGTGCACTGGAATATTGGCTCTTTTTTTTCTATCTTCACATGTCTATCACCAAATTTCTTTGTCACTCTTTTTTCTTGTTCTATCACTCACACACAAAGCAATTTTTCATAACATAACTATGTATTTCTCTCTCACCCTCACCCTTAACACCAGGCAACCCCAAGCACAAACTAATAAGGCCCTTGTGTTTATCTGTTCCCATGGTGACATGCACTGTCCAACTTTAGTCTCACAACTATTTCTACTCTAAGGTTTGTCACATTGAATGTTCATCGAGCTGGCACTAGAGGAAAAAGAGTTAAGCCTTTAAACCAGTTTAAAAGATTAAAGGCAGATCTCGTCTTAATACAAGAAACCCATAAATCCACCTCAGCTGCAGATGATGTTAAATCAACTGAGTTTCCTAATGTGTTTTCTGCATGCTATAGCTCTAGACAAAGGGGAGAAGCAATATTAATAAATAAAAATGTTATTTTTACAGTAATAGATACAGTTACAGATCCAGAGGGTAAATTTATTATAATAAATTATCTATACATAACCAAAAGTTATGTATTCTCGGTATCCATGGCCCAAATGCTGATGACCCCTCATTCTTTCATGCCTTCTTCTCGGTGCTCCTTGAACACTTGGATTGCTCACTTCTTCTTGGGGGCGACCTCAACTTTAGTTTAAATGAAGAAATAGACAGGCTCAGTACAGCAGGGACTCAGCGCAGCTGACAATTCATAGATATAGTTAATCAGTACATGAGCGATTATGGACTTTCCGATGCATGGCGATCTGTTCACGCCAAAGACAAAAATATAATTTTTTCTCAAATGTCCACCATTCTTATTCTCGACTGGATTATTTGTCTGTCAGCAGCTCACTGTTGACTGACATTTCAGACACTGAGATACACCCTATAGCTGTCAGCAATCATGCTACTTTTTCTCTAACTCTAGTAATTAAAAAAGAAACGCCTCAAAGTAAATATTGGAGACTTAATATCCCATTACTTAAGGATAAAGAATTTATTAAATATTTCGAAAAAGAGTGGGCTTAATATTTGGAGTATAATGACCTTCCTGGTACGTCGCCATCCATTTGGAAGGCAGGAATAGCTGTGCTTAGAGGTAAAATAATCTCATTCTAATCAAATTAAAAAGAAAATAGAAAACAAACATATTCAGCAATTAGAAGAAACTATTAAATCATAAGAAGCTTCCTTGGTTGAGGAGAGACTAGGCAAAATTTGTAAAGCAAAGCTAGTATTAAATGAAATTGTTAATAAAGAGACCAAGTTCTTAATTCAAAGATTTAGGATAGAAAACGTTGAACAGGATAATAAATCAGGTAGATTTTTGGCTATTCAGCTTAAAGTAAATAAAGAAAAAACAACTATTTCTGCTATTAAAGATCAGACCGGGAATACAGTATATGATCCTGAAAGAATAAACAACACTTTCAAAGAATTTTACAAGGCTTTATACTCACCGGAGATCAACCCATAAAATAATGAAATTGAACCATTTCTGGATAGAATAACACTTCCTAAATTATCGGCTAGTCAAGCGATGGCCCTGGATTCACCACTACCAGTGGCTGAACTCCAGGAGGCCCTCCAAAGCATGCCCAATAAAAAGGCTCCAGTTCCAGATGGATTTCCAGCAGAGTTCTATAAAGAATTCTGGAATATTCTGGCACCAACATTCCACAGAATGCTGCAGGAAACCAAGGAAAATGCCCGACTCTGCCAAATATGAATTCTGCCAACATTCGTCTTCTATTAAAATCAGGTAAAGACTCTGTGTTTCCTACCAGCTATCGGCCCATATCCCTTATTAATGTTGATCTTGAAATAATCTGCAAAGCTCTCGCAAAAAGGATAGAGAAAGTAAAGGCATAACATGCAATAACATAAAACATAAAATCAGTCTTTATGCAAATTATGTATTTCTTTTTCACTAGCATTCACAAAGCTCTCTCAGGTAATCGGGTTGATAAACTCTTACTCAAAAGTTTCCGATTATTCTATAATTTGGTTAAAATCTATAGTTCTTCCAATCAATTGTTCTTTCCAGAATCCAATTAATACACAACTGCAGTCAGGGAATTCTACTTATTTAGGTATCAATGTCTCACCAAGACTGGTAGATTTAACAAAGCTAAACTACATCCCACTTTTAAAAAAGTGGAATATGATCTTGTTAGATGGAAATCCCTACCCATATCACTTATGGGAAGGGTGGCTTCAATAAATATGATGGTTTTGCACAGAATCAATAACTTATTCTCAATGATCGCAAGCAAACCATCGCTGGATTGGTTTAGATCTCTGGACTCCTCTGTCTCTAAATTTCTTTGGAAAGATAAATCCCCATGTATCAGCTTAAAAACACTGCAGAAAACCAAAGAAAAAGGAGGTCTAGACCTAGACCTATTATTTCTTAGCCAACAGGCTCCAATACATCTCAAGATGGTTAAAACATAGCTACCTAGATGAGTCCTGGATAGACGTAGAACAGACATGCAATAAGATAAAAATTTCAGACCTACCATTTATTAGCTCAAATATAAAACAACATGAATGCTTTAAAAGCAGTAATATCATCTCCTCTCTGACAGGATGGTGGAAGTCTCTAAAAATGACATAGTCCTCACTAATCCCATGCAGACGTACACCCATCTGGAATAACACTGACATCTTGCAAAAAAAATGTATGATAAGTTTTCCAGACTGGAGGTTTAAAAGAATTCAATAACTTGAACACATATTTGAAAGAACAGACTTTATCCCATTTAATACATTAATTTCACAATATGGAATTAACAAAAACAAATCCTTAGAATATCAACGAATTAAATCTATTATAAAAGGTACATTTAGGCTCAATACAGTTGAATTAGAAACGTCAGCAATTTTCTTAATCTCACCCCCCCAAATTACAGTCTAAAATATACAAAACCTAATGTACATTAGATGAATCAAAAGCCCTCCTTATTTCAAAATGGGAGGTGGATTTATCAGACCTCAGTGTCATTGTTCAACTACTACCAGCAATGCGTCAGCGTCCGTCAGACCCATCAAGACCGGCTCCCCAGCCAGCACGATTTATAACTGGTTTTAAATCTTTTTTAAAGACTAGTTCTAACCGATTTTAACACCACTAACTTATTAATATTCTGGACGTTTTTTATCGGATCATTTTAATCGGTGGGTAGCGCGGACCACTTCTCTCCCCACACCATGCCTCCACTCATCTGCAGTCCTGGGTGTGATGGCTCCGCAAAACCCACCCAGAGGGATCTGGAGCTGGAGCAGAGGATTTCAACACTTTCACCGCCAAAACCCTTCCCTGCCAGCCCGGCAAACGCCTGCGTGACATCTACTGCAGAGGAGGACCGCTGGTTCCAGCAGGGGGCTAAACCAAAGGCCCCCATCAGCTCCACTCCGGTGCTCAAGGGTGCCCTGTTAACGGTTGGACCCGGCTGCGGTGGGGGGGCTTTGAGAAGCCGCCACCGCTCTCCTCCAACCTGCCTGCCATGCTCCAACTGTTTCAGCGCCCTGGATGCGGATTTTCCTCCTCTGATAGCCCCTGGTCCCCGTAGCTCCATAGGATCGCCGCCCAATCCCTCCCAGCAGCCGGAGCAACAGTACGCCAGCCTTCCACATCGCGCCAAACCCCGGGCTGCAGCCAGAACTCGCAGAGGAGTGCACCACTTCACCCCGTACCCATGGAACCAGCCCTCGGCACCGAATAAACATCGCTGCAGTCCTGAGGAACATTCTCCACCTGACATGCAGCAAGTCCTGGATGGTGAAGGATCCTCTGCCCAGCGCAAACATCCACCTGCAAACCCACCACCCACCACACTCATCATCGGGGACTCCATAATCAGAAATGTAAGGATGAGAGGAGCCCTCACTCAGTGTTTCCCTGGAGCTACTGTCACAGACATTGCTGAACAGGTCCCGCAGCTTATTGAACAACACAAATATCTGAGTAAAGTTGTGATTCACGCTGGCAGCAATGGCATTCATAAACAGCAGTCTGAGCTCCTGAAGTGTGATTTTATTCACCTTTTTAATCTTTTAGAAAACACACGTCTCTATTTTTATTTCTGGCCCAACCCCCACTGTCGGCAGAGGAATTGGCCGTTTTAGCAGACTCTTATCCCTGAATACTTGGCTCTCCTCTGCCACTGTCGTTCACAATATTGGTTTTATAGACAATTTTAACATTTTTTGGGGCAGGAAGATTTGACCAGATGAGCTTCGTCATAATAGACAGGGCACCTGCACACTGGCATTGAGCCTGGCATGCCCACGCCTCCCCCTGTCTACCACACCGGCCCTTGTCTCGGCCCGTGCTCAATTGGCAGGCCAATTGAGCACAGTAATACCATGGTCAGGGAACAATTTACTAGTGGTTTTGGCACTGTGAGCAGGTGCCAGGTTGTGCTGAAAAATTAAATCTTCATCTCCATAAAGCTTTTCAGCAGATGGAAGCGTGAAGTGCTCCAAAATCTCCTGATAGCTAGCTGCATTGACCCTGCCCTTGATAAAACACAGTGGACCAACACCAGCAGCTGACATGGCACCCCAGACCATCACTGACTGTGGGTACTTGACACTGGACTTCTGGCATTTTGGCATTTCCTTCTCCCCAGTCTTCCTCCAGACTCTGGCACCTTGATTTCCGAATAACATGCAAAATTTGCTTTCATCCGAAAAAAGTACTTTGGACCACTGAGCAACAGTCCAATGCTGCTTCTCTGTAGCCCAGGTCAGGCGCTTCTGCTGCTGTTTCTGGTTCAAAAGTGGCTTGACCTGGGGAATGCGGCACCTGTAGCCCATTTCCTGCACACGCCTGTGCACGGTGGCTCTGGATGTTTCTACTCCAGACTCAGTCCACTGCTTCCGCAGGTCCCCCAAGGTCTGGAATCGGTCCTTCTCCACAATCTTCCTCAGGGTCCGGTCACCTCTTCTCGTTGTGCAGCGTTTTCTGCCCCACTTTTTCCTTCCAACAGACTTCCCACTGAGGTGCCTTGATACAGCACTCTGGGAACAGCCTATTCATTCAGAAATTTTTTTCTGTGTCTTACCCTCTTGCTTGAGGGTGTCAATGATGGCCTTCTGGGCAGCAGTCAGATCGGCAGTCTTACCCATGATTGCCGTTTTGAGTAATGAACCAGGCTGGGAGTTTTTAAAAGCCTCAGGAATCTTTTGCAGGTGTTTAGAGTTAATTAGTTGATTCAGATGATTAGGTTAAAGCTCGTTTAGAGAACCTTTTCATGATATGTTAATTTTTTGAGATAGGAATTTTGGGTTTTCATGAGCTGTATGCCAAAATCATCAGTTTCAAAACAATAAAAGACCTGAAATATTTCAGTTGGTGTGCAATGAATCTAAAATATATGAAAGTTTAATTTTTATCATTACATTATGGAAAAGAAGGAACTTTATCACAATATGCTAATTTTTTTAGAAGGACCTGTATGTGTGTGTGAGCATGCTGGTGCATATAAGGTTTCTCCATAAGTGTTCGATAGCTGGTGTGAGCAGGCATCAATCCGTCTCCCAGGAATTGATGCAGACTTAGAGATCGGAGCCAAGATGTCCAAAGGACCCCAGGAGCCCCAGGCGGACCAGCGCGGGGCCGACCGCATCCCCCAAGAGAGGAGCAGTGGAGAACCCCAGGGAAACGTTCAGCGGCTTTGATGCAGGGGCCCGGGGGGCCGCAGTGACCATCCCATGGGCACCGCCGGCAACCGGCTGCGCCAGGGCGGGCCCGTCTATGGACCGGGAGAGTCAGGGCCCAGGGGCGCCCCACCCCCAAACAGGGACCCGACCACGGACCGGCGAGGGGCCCCCTCCACCACAGACACCAATTCTGAATGCCGCACTGCCAGACAGGACACGTAAAAGAAAAAAAAAAAATAGGGAGACAAAGGCAAAAAGGACAGACAGTGTTGGACGGTGAAGCAATGTAATACTTGCCAAAACACTTGGTCGATTTATAGAAGACTTAGTCAAGACTATGGAAGTATAGTGGTCAAATAAACAGCTTATAAACATTTTAATGTCAAACAAGAGTAGACCACCTTGGTTTGAAAACAACAATTTGTGAAATGTATTAAAAGCCGACATTACATCAGATTATTTTCTTATCTATTTTCTCCATCAAAAGTATATTTTTTAAATAGCACACAGCCAACTGCAGGGATTGAAATACCTCCCCAGCAGGCATTTATGTTCTATAAAGGCCTGGAAATTAACCCATCATTCAAGATCAGGTGTGCTGGACAGTGGAAAACTTCTAAAAGAGATCTCAAATTTGACCCCACTACTCTACAGCATGGCCATGCATGGTGTGTTCTGGTTTGCAGCTCAGTCACTCATTTATAAAATCTAAAATGCAGACTCGTTCTATCAAACCAGTGGGACACCTCTGACTGAAATGACACCCAAGGCGAGCCCTGTTTCTTCTATACCCTGAAAGAAATAGAATAAACCACAGAAGATAAACTCTTTATGAGTCTCTGTTCAGTCTGGAATTACCCAGATGAGATTTGATCAATCTAAGAATTTTAGATGTTGAAAAGATGCAAACTAGCCAATTTAAAAATGGTACAACAGTCATCTAATTTATTGGAATTAAAAGCTGCTAATCAGATACCAATTTCAGTAGCATTGGCTGTTAAAGCCATCATTTTTATACAATGCATGCACTGTGTAAAATACGGGTGGTAACCTGCTTGACTTAATACATGAATAACTGCCTTTGGTGCAACAAATGACTGTCCCACCCCGTATGCCTTGCTGCCCTTCCCTACATGGTTTCTATCAAAAACTGTAAACCACCCTTAAGGTGGCAATGTATTTCTTTCTATAAAGTTTTCCCACTTCTGCTTCAAATTGTTTATATAAAGAAGCACATTTCAAAGGCAACAGTTTCAAAAGTAGGAAAAATCAGAAAAGTTACCAAGACTAGGGATCATTTATGATTTGACAAGTCCAACAGTCAAAGTGCATGAGCATGAGTAATCTCTGTATAATCAATGGAGCTTCAAATCTTTCAACTGAGCAGACTTATAAAAGCTAGACTACAAGATAAAAATCTTTCTTTACAAAAACACAGGCATAAATACAATTTATACAAAAAAGTCAGTTAAATTCTTCTAATAATTTGATAATAGGGTCAGCCAGCAAGGGGTTTGTGCAGTCGCCTGTATGGGAATGGAGTTACTGTCTTATCCTCCTCAATGTTAAAAGCTCACATCATAACTTCAAACTCTAGCAGGAATCCAGTGCGTTGTGGAGAAGTGAGGCAGGTTTTAGAAAATGTTACAGAAAAGCATGTTTGTCTTCAAAGTTCTTTAAGAAGGAGCTTCTGTTCCCAAAAGTAATCAAAATCACTGAGTAGAAAAGAAGCAAATCTGATCAAGAGGCATAAATTTGACTTTGTATACTATCTTCAAGTACAGTTACTTTACAGCAGTTTACAGTCATTTACACAACATATAAGTTCAAAAACATAAGTTCTTCCCTACCCAAACATAATTTAATTAGAAATCCTCCATTTTAGTTTTTTTAAACTACACATGCAGTAAAAAAAAGGATAATTGCAACAAATATCAACAAATGCATATTACAAAAAACATGAAGCCCTGCTTTGTACAACTTCTACCCTAGCAGGGCTCAAAGTGTTTAAATGCACTTTATTTCATCAGACACTGGAGCGCAGCTTCACCCTCACTTACAATGGGTCAGAGGGATCTAATGAAACTGACAGAAAGCAAGATGAAACTGGAATGATAATCTCCCATTACACAAGAATGGGAGTAATGTGCCCAAATGGATGAAATTCTAGTAAAACCGGACATCTTTATAGCCATTAGGGAGTTTAGTATTGCATGAAGTTATCTCATCTCTTTTTGTCTGATCAGATGGTCTGCAGTGTCTCTTTAGGAAAACTCTTTCAATCAGAGGAAAGTACAATCCACTGAAGACGGCAAGAGATAAATTGTCTGAGGGCTAGTCCAAGTCAGCACAGTCTTCACATGTCTGCTGTGCTCTCTTCTCTTGCTCAAGGTCCCACGAATGGGACAGTAGTTCTGCAAAATTTACCACAAGACGCTGTTTCATGAATCAAGCGATCCATTATCATCACTTTTCATTTCCTCTGAGCCTGGCGGACTCGTGCCTGTGCCCTGACCAGAGTTCAGTGGTCTAGAGTTGGCGCGTGTTGACCGCTGCCGCCGCGTACCATCTCCTATGCAGCGCATGAGGTTCTTGAACGTTGTCCACATCTCCTCATCCTTGTAAGAGTAAATGCAGGGGTTCATGACTGAGTTGGCAACAGCCAGTAGCAGCATCAAACTCTTTAGTTTCTTGAGCTGACACGTCGTACATTCCACACCATCCAAGAGCATGACCACAAGACCAGGGGTCCAGCAGATCACAAAGGCTCCTACAAACAGAAAATAAAAATAAAATCTATTATAACTATGTGCAAGTGATAAATTCTACATACTGTTAAAATATAATGTAGTTTCACAAAACATACATCTTTGAAGTACTGAAACAAAGAATTTACTGCATGTATTTTTTTACAGTTTGAATTAATAACATGAAGGGTTTAACTTGCAGATGTTACTTCAAATAAATCATGAAATATTAAAGACAATTTAATTATAAGTCTGTTCAGAGAGCGAATTTAAATACCGTATAGAGGCACAAAAATAGTCATATAAATGTACAGAAATTGTGCATTATAATGGATTGGGAGGCTTTACAAGTCATTGATTTGAAACTAGAATTTTAATCATCTTTATTTCATCTTTTTTTCTTGCTAAGGAGGATATTTTTACTAGTACAAGAAGTCACTAATAAAATATTTTTGAAACACCAAAACTGAAGTAAACACTTTTACTCAAAACCTTAGTAATTCCAACATTGCACTGAAGAGAGCCAGTAACTGGTCATCTTCGGAAAATCAAGAATGGACAAAAACTAGGCTGAACACTGGAATGAAATGTTCTCACGTTGTATCGAGCCCGATCAGTAACAAGCTGATCGGAAAATAAATATCCAATCTTTTCTTCCCAATCAGTGAACGCACCACATGAGGGCAACACTCTTCAGTGTGAAAGATGTAGGTGAGAGGAATTTAGCCGATTTCAGTACCAGTGAGGGATTGATACTTTAATTCAGAGGAAGCACAAAATCTGTTAGGGGAGTCTGAAAAAGAAAACTGGTTTCTGTGAAGGGATGTCATTTCAGCGTTG
The DNA here is from genome assembly GCA_963556495.2 of Valencia hispanica. Classification (NCBI taxonomy): domain Eukaryota; kingdom Metazoa; phylum Chordata; class Actinopteri; order Cyprinodontiformes; family Valenciidae; genus Valencia; species Valencia hispanica. Next base: position 29,817,674 of record OY747705.1, on the reverse strand, counting down.
ATACAGGCAACATTGGTGTGATTTAGCCTCTAAGCTTTCAACCTCCATCTGTTAAGGAACATATTGGATTTGGAAATGTTAGTCTTTGAAAATCTTACAGATGAGGAAGTCTGCAGGGAACGCACAGTAATACTTACAGCATTAAATATACTTGTTGATAAAGGATGCTAAGGACACCTTCATATTTTAATTCTGTCATTTTATTTTGAAATAGTGAAATCCTGTTTAACTGCAGAGTTTGGCAACACCAACTCTGTCCCTCTCTCAAACACACACGGAGACCCAACACCTCCAGGACACAAATAATGACCCATCGCCACAGAACGGCTCTTTCAGCCACCTGTACGGTTATGAGTGGTAAGCAATTCAATATATTTCGATTCTGGACAAAAATACTTCAATAATCCTGAATGAATACAGTAAATAAGAATATCTTCCTTCTAAATATTATGTTGGACATGTTATTTATTCGGAGGTTGTTTTGTTGAAAAAAAAAACTGACCGATCTTAAATGTTTTTTTTTCAGAGTGTAGAAATCAGTATAAGTATAATCTGAGATATATTTTGTAATTTTTTTTTGTTGGATATTATTTGTATAGATACCTCTGTCAAGAATCCCAGAGGATTTTTACTGCATTTGTAGAATTTCAGTGATGCAGGCTAAGAGCTCTGTAACTCTGGGCTGTTTTTAGGAGATAAACCATTTTATTTTTACTAAAAACATTTTCTTGCTAAAAGATTTGTAAATTTACCCAGAAAGATTTAAGAATTTTTTTTTTATTACTGTTCTTAAAAATAAATCAGTTCTGCTAAAATCTAAACTGACATATCAGAGCTTTACAAGAATCGCTGATTGAAACCTGGCCACAAAATCTGCCGTTTGCAATGATCTGCAAAACACCCTTCTTTTCTATCTGTTTGCCTTGTAGTCTAACGATCCCAAGTTTTTCTGCAACCCTACACTCTTCTTTTGTAAGGAAACCTTTATCTTTCCGTAACATTAGTGCAGCTCATCCCTTGTCTTGGTTTGGCTGCTAATCTTCTAATTCAATCTCTCTCAGCCTTTAACCATCATTACTAATTCACAATGCTACTGAAAAACCAAATTAGTCATTTACTTCAAGCATGTTAGGGCACACTACAGAGGGAGGAAGCTGCAGGCAGTGACTTGTCTGCACTAAGAGTATCTGCATATTTCTGCTTCAATACAGCAGAACAAACAGATGCAAGGCACTGCAGCTCACTTCACTCTGTTTGCCTCTGCACATGTAGAAAGAGACAGAGGAGGTCAAGTAAAACCATTAAAGTTTAGCTGTTATGTTTGCAAATTAGTTGTAGGCCAGGAAAAAACAAGTTCAACTTTCCTTTGCCTGTTTTCGATATCTAAAACAAAAAAAAACAACTTTATTAAAAGCCTGTAGACAGACTGAATCACTTGTTTAAAAGTAGGCTGCAAAAGAAAGAATATTATTCAGACATGTTCTGAACACTACCTTTGTCATTTAATCAATTTGATGCTGGTTTGCATAGGTCTACCTGGAACAAGTTGAACTTTTAATTAATGTGCAAGCCCATCCTTTTTAACTATTTATATTGAGTTAATAGAGCTTAAAGCACATTTCTACCAGAAAAGATTCATTAAGAGGTAGTTGAAATGTACTGTAGAAGTGTACTGGTTGGTGTAGGTACATGGTGTTGACTTCCAGGTACTTTCATTCATTCCAGCCTAACTTGTAAGGTTTAGATGTGTCCCTGAACCAGTTTCTCCAGTTGAGCAAAAGGCTTTATGTCTAGAACAAAAGGTTTTTCTTCCCCCCCTTTTCCCTTTTATTGTAAGATCCTTCTGTCAGTAATGTATGGAGCTGCACATACAGGTGGTTTGAAAGTAAAACCAAATGCAATGTATTAAAATGATGCAGTGAATAAAACGTATAATGCTTCATGATGAGATTTAAGGGGAACATAAACGTATCAAGGGTTCTAAGTCACATGCAAAAACTTCTGCAGAGTAGCATCTGATAACAATTGACAGTCTTCAAGTATAGCTTTTTCTTTTTTAGGTGGAGAGTAGGGGACGTTCGCTGAAGGTCAATGTGGTGTGGCGAACGGTTGGCCACACAGGCCGTGCAGCAGCATGCTCGCATAGTAGATAATTACACAGCAGCTTGGAATAAAGGGTGTATACAGGCAAACAGCTCCTATGTACTATACAGTATAGAACCATATGGGTGGAGGAGGAGGACGTCCCAAATTACAGAGCATTTTCTGAAGGGGAGACAACTACAATCTTGTGCATGTTTTTATTTGGATGAAAACTAAAAATACTGAGATAAAAAGGTTTCATCAAGACAGCACAATAAAAATAATGCCATTAGCTGCAGATTTCAAATTATAGCAGCTTTTTATGAAAATAAGATGAATCCAAGGTAAAAATATATTTATATTACGAGTCTTTAAGCTGCTTCAGTAGTGTATGATATTCTGCTGCAGATCTAAAACAAATGGACATTGCTTGTGATACCTGAATACCTTTGTGTGCTCTATGCTGCACAAAGAACGTCATCAGAGTACCTTTAAGCATTGAGGCAAGGCAGCGCTACTGTCATGGTGTACCAGTTTGTGCTTTCAAGCAGCATGCGGGTACTTTGGAATCAGGGGTGTGGCATGTAACAGG